>VDFB02133693.1:0-47102 GCA_007258455.2 Sequoia sempervirens | reverse complement strand
TGATTTTCTTTTGTGAGTTAATGTTTTTCATGATCATGGCTGATAGGGTGATTGTAGCGTGTTGTGGATCTTTGAGGCATAATTGTTTAAGGTGTTTCATGTTTGAGGATGCTATTTTGGGTCCTTACTATGTTTTGGCCAACATTGTTTGGTGCACATTGATAATTTTTTATTGATTTGGGCTAACAATTTGTACACATTTTATATTTTGTTGGACCGACATGCAGTTGATGTAATCCTTAGTTGTGAATATATATGATTGATTGTTTATACCATTTGAAGCAAGTGGTATGCAAGTGTTGTGTGCGAATAATGTTCTAATATTTTGAAGGTAGAAGTAAAGTGTGAAGAAGAGTGAGCAAAAGAAAGTGTTTATGTGCTTAACCAGAACTGTAATCAAGAATTAGAAGATGCTATTTTCTCAGTTCAAAATCTTCTGGATGTAATCCGAATGTTTCTGTAAGACAGTGAGTCTTCCTTTGGGTAGTAAGCCTTTTGTATTTGAGCAGTGAGCTCTAGGAAGTGTGCCTGAATGCATGTGCATTCCCATTTACAATTCTTTTATACTTTTAATAGAGTATAATCTTGTGGATTAACCTCTACCATGGTTTTTCCCCTAACAGGGTTTCCACGTAAAAAATATTGGTGTTATGTGTGTTTCTGATGTGGTAATGGTTTATGTTTTCATGTTTATTTATCAGATTTGAGAATAAGTTTAATAAGTATAATTTTCATGACAACTGATTCACCCCCCCTCTCAGTTGTTTTCCCTTGTGTTGCCAACAATTGGTATTAGAGCAGGTTCCTCAGAAGAAGATTAATAGCTTGAGGTGATTCGAGATGGCGACATATAAGAAGGATAGTCTAAGATTTTATGGAACTAATTATTCTCTATGGAGACTTGAATGGAGTGTCATCTGAGATGCATTGGTGAACCTTACTGGACAATTACAAAGAATAGGTATATCATTCCACAAAATGGTCCTTCTACTAGAGGTGAGATTAAGAAAGGTGAGTACAATATCAGGGCTAAGGAAGCATTGTTGAGTGCTCTGATTGATTCCAAGATGACAAATGTAATGGAGCTAAAGACTACTTATGAGATCTGGAAAAAGTTGGAAACCTTGTATGAAGGTGATGCCCATGTGAAGATTGCTAAGCTGCAAAGCCTCAAAGGGAAATATGAAATGTTGAGAATGGGTGAAGATGAGAACATCACTTCTTTTATGCAAAGAGTGAATGAACTTGTGTGTAGTATCAGATGTCCTGGTGGAACATTAGAAGAATCAGATATTTTTGCTAAAGTGCTTAGATCCTTGCTTGCTGCATACAAACACAAAGCTACTACTATTGAGGAAATTCGGACTGTGACAAATGTAACCAGAGATACGTTGATTGGCAAGCTTACTGCTTTTGAGTTAAGTGAGTTTGGTGATTATCTTCCTAAGAAAAAATTTGCATTCAAAGTTACTATCTCCAGAAAAGATAAGTAGAGATATGATCTGGGAGAAAGTTCTTCTAGAAAAATGTCCAAGTATGAGCAGGAAATGAGAGAGATTGAAGAAGAAGAGAGAAAACTAGATGAGCTTGAAGCACTTATTGTCAAGAGGGAAGCCAAAGGAGAAGGTAAGTAGAAAGGTAAATTTCCTATTAATTTTTTTTCTTGTAATAAGATAGGTCATTTTTCCTCAAGGTGTCCGGAAAGAGTTCCTAAGCCAAGACCTAACAAGCCTAGATTCCAAAAAAAGTGTTATTTTGTTGCTGATGAAGCTGTGACGGATGATGAATCTAATAAAGGGAATTTAAGTGAGGATGAATGGGTATTTATTGCTATCAAGGAAAATGATCCAGTACCTACTGAATCTACTAGTTGCACAAATGTGGAGAAAGCTCTAGCTTCCAGAGTTGAAGAAAAGGATGAATGGGTGATTAATACTGATGATGTTCTATATGTGGAAGGTTTGAAGCATAATCATAATCTCTTAAGTGTTGGACAGATGGTTGACAAGGGATACAATCTTCAATTCAAGAATGGAAAGTGTAGAATATTGGGGAGTTCCAGAAATGTGATTGCATTTGGTATAAAAATAAAAGGTAATATCTTTCACCTAAATGTTGCTGGTAAAAGTTGTCTGATTTCTCAAGTTGATGAAAGTTGGTTGTGGCATAGGAGAATGTTTCATGTAAACTTTGACAATATTATTAAGATAAGTTCTACTTAGGCAGTGAGAGATCTTCCTACGTTGATAAAACCTACTAACACTATATGCAAGGAATGACTGTTAGTGAAGAAAACTAGAGTTTCATTCCAGAGCAAATGACATTGTTCAAATGAAGTGTTGGAGCTTATGCATACTGACTTGTGTGGTCCTTTTAGAGTCAGAAGTTTACAAGGAGACAGGTATTTCATGTTACTTATTGATGATTATTCTAGATTGATGTGGGTTACTTTCTTAAGGGAAAAACTAAAGCTCTAGAGAAATTCAAGATTTTTAAGGCTATGGTTGAGATAGCGTCAGGTCTGAAGATTAAATGTCTGAGATTAGATAGAGGTGGTGAATTCACTTCTGGTGAGTTTAATTCTTTTTGTGAAGAGCATGGGATAAAGAGACAATTATCTGCCCCGTGGACCCCCCAACAAAATGGAGTTGTGGAAAGGAAGAACAAGACAATTCAAGAAGCTACTAGGACTGTGATGTTGGAAGGAAATGTTCCACATATCTATTGGAGAGAAGCTATGAGTATTGTCGTCTACACTCTCAATCAGGTACATGTCAAAGGTGATACCAGTAAGACTCCTTATGAGCTATGGTATGGTCATAAGCCTATTGTTAGATACTTCAAAATTTTTGGGAGTAAATGCTATATAAAAAGAGATGAAGATATAGGAAAGTTTGATGCTAGAAGTGATCAAGGAATCTTTCTTGGTTATTCTACTAAAAGTAAAGCCTACTGGTGCTACAATAAGAGATTGAGGAAAGTGATTGAAAGTGCTAATGTCGAGGTTGATGAAGACGTAGTAAGACCATCCAGACACTGTGGATATGATTTAGAAAATCAGAATGACAGTTTGGATAAAGGAAAGAAAGTTCTAACTCCAAATCAAGTTCAAATCATTCCAGTGAATCAGGAAAATCAAGAGGAAGGAACTAGTGAAAGTACAAAAGTGAGATCACAAGAGCCTGAAGTTCAAGAACACCCTAAGACTCCAAGGTATGTAGGACTAAATCATTCAAAAGATCATATTATTGGTGATAAGAACAAAGGTGTTCAAACTAGGAGAAGAATTGCAAAAGAATATTGTTTGATCTCAAAGACTAAGCCTAATAGTGTCAATGAAGCATGTAAAGATGAACATTGGGTGGAAGCAATGAGAGAAGAACTACTGCAAATTGAGAAGAATGATACATGGATTCTTGTTCCTAGACCTAAGGACAAAAAATGTAATTGGAACTAAATGGGTCTTTCAGAACAAACTAAATGAGAAAGGTAGAGACTGTTGAAACAAAGCAAGACTTGTGTGTAAAGGGATATTCTCGGATGGAAGATTGAATTTGAAGAAACTTTCTCCTGTTGCTAGGATTGAAGTTGTGAGACTATTTCTTGCTTATGTTGCTTACAAAAACTTCAAGGTTTATCAGATGGATGTCAAGTTAGCATTTCTAAATGGTGAGCTGGAAGAAGAAGTGTATATTGCACAATCTAATGGATTTTAATTGAGTGATCAAGGAGATATGGTATTCCGGATGAAGAAATAATTGTATGGACTTAAGAAAGCCCCAAGAGCATAGTATGCTAGATTGGATAAGTATTTGTTGAAGCTTGGATTTAATAAAGGTACTGCTGATAGTAATTTATATTTCAAGATTGATCATGATTAATATTTGATTGTTGAAGTATTTGTTGATGCTATCATTTTTGGAGATGATAGTTTGTGCATGAAGTTTGCTAATGAGATGCACAATGAGTTGGAGATGTCTATGATTGGAGAAAATAAATTATTTTTGGGATTGCAAATTACTGAGCTAGATAGAGGGATCTTTATATCTTAGTCCAAGTATGTGAAAGAACTGCTGAAGAAGTTTGGTATGGAATATTCAAAGCCAGTTGGTACACTTATGGTGATCGGATGTAAGTTAACACAAGATGATGATTCTCCTAAAAAAATCAAACTAGATACAAATCCATGATTTGTGGATTGCTCTATTTGACTCAAACTAGACCTGATATCATGAATGTTGTATGCATTATTGCAAGATTTCAAGTTGATCCTAAGGAATCTCATGTGACAGCTGTAAAGAGGATTTTCAGGTACTTGAAGGGGAAAGTTGATTTTGGCCTATGGTATCCTAGAGAAGATGACCTTACTTTGAGTGCTTTTACTAATGCTGATTGGGTAGGAGATGTGAATGACAAAAAGAGTACCAGTGGTGGTGCATTTTTCTTGGGAAAGAAGCTGATTTCATGGTTAAGAAGCAAAATGCCATTTCTTTATCTACTACAGAGGCATAATACATTGCTGGTGCTAACAATTGTACTCAAGTATTAAGGATGAAGTAGATGTTGAAAGATATCAGAGTTGTGTATGATGAACCTATTGCTATATTCTATGATAATTCAAGTGTAATTAAAATTTCTAAGAATCCAATGTTGCATTCAGAAACCAAGCATATATCTATCAAGTTTCACTTTTTGAGAGAGAAAGTGAGTGAAAAGGAAGTCAAATTGGAGTATGTGCCCACTAAGGAACATATTGCAGATATCTTCACCAAGCACTTTCGTAAGGATAATTTTGAGTATCTCAGAGGGAAGCTAGGGGTGATTACCCCTCCTAATCAAAACTAAGATGCATTGACTTGCATCAGTCTGTGCATTTCATAGTCATATCTTGTGATTCAAATTGATGTTGTGGTGGCTACTACTCAGGGGGAGTTGTCAGATGTTCAGAAATGTGGTTCAAAGCATGTGTGGAGAAAGATACTGTGTATCTTTGTCATTTATGTCAAAGGGGGAGAAGAGTCATGTGAAAAACTATGAAAGAGTTAAGGAGAAAAGAGTCAAAATATAAGGGGGAGAAAGTGCTAAGATAAAGTTGCGTTGATGGTGTTTTTCACATCATGTGTTTCCATCAATGCCAAAGGGGGAGATTGTTGGATATTGCTGATATGTGGTTGTCATTGATGTCAACACTATTGGAATTAATGTCTTTAAGGCTGAATACGTCAAGGATATTGAGAAAAATGTAATAAAATAAGTTGCAGGTTGTTGGTGATGCAGTGAAGTTTAGTATAGCCACCATACTAATGGCTAGCTCAATATATTGATGATAAGAGGTTGTGGATTAAAGGGTTTGTTGACAAGTATATCTAGTTTATCCAAATGAATTTTTAGAGGTTTGCATGGAGATTTGATTGAGTTATGAGAATCTATGTTTTGACATTTGTTCTGTTGCTTTAGTTGGTGCTCCTAAAAGAAGATAATACGATTCTAGTAATTTTATTTGTTATGGATGCTTCTATGGTGATTCATGATGCTTGTGGATGTTTCTAGATTGTTCTCTATTTGTGTTGTTGGTCCACATTGATCGTTGTGCTTGCGATTGGTGATTTTATTTTCTAAGTTAATGTTTTTCATGATCACGGCCAACAAGGTGATTGTAGCGTATTGCGGATCTTCAAGGAATAATTGTTTAAGGTGTTTCATGTTTGACCATGTTATTTTGGGTCCTTACTATGTTTTGGCCGACATTTTTTGGTGCACATTGATAATTGTTTATTGATTTGAGCCGACAGTTTGTACACATTTTATATTTTGTTGGGCTGACATGCAGTTGATGTAATCCTTAGTTCCAAATATATATGATCAATTGTTTATACCATTTGAAGCAAGTGGTGTGCGAGTGTTGCATGTGAATAATGTTCTAATCTTTCAAAGGCAGAAGTAAAGTGTGAAGAAGAGTGAGCAAAAGAAAGTGTTTATGTGCTTAACCGAAACTGTAATCAAGCATTAGAAGATGCTATTTTCTCAATTCAAAATCTTTTGGATGTAATCAAAATGTTTCTGTAAGACAATGAGTCTTCCTTTGGGTAGTAAGCCTTTTGTATTTGAGCAGTGAGCTTTGGGCAGTGTGCCTAAATGCATGTGCATTCCCATTTACAATTCTTTTATACTTTTAACAAAGTATAATCTTGTGGATTAACCTCCACCATGGTTTTTCCCCTAATAGGGTTTCCATGTAAAAAATCTCCGTGTTATGTGTGTTTCTAATGTGGTAATGGTTTATGCTTTCATGTTTATTTATTAGATTTGAGAATAAGTATAATTTCTATGACAACTGATTCACGCCCTCCCTCTCAGTTGTCTTCCCTTGTGTTGCCAACATGGTGTTCAACTCTAGAAGGGGCTGATTATTATAGGAGTGTAAGTTTAGGAACAATTGGTATTGTCAAATTTTTAATAAATGGTCAATATTATACTTATTGAATAGGGTGTTAAGAGAAATTTCCAAATAAGAGGGCAAAGAGAAAAGTAAACTTTTTCATCTCTACAATCAACATATTTTTAAATGTTAAATATACAAGTGTATTACAATGAAAAAAATATTTTCTAAGTTAATTGAAAAATAACCAGCGTACTCTTTTGTAAGAGTCTTAATCACACCACTTAATTCCTTAAACAATTTATAAATGTATTTTATTATTTAACAAATTTTACCTTACAAATAACGAGATTATGGAAAAAGGTGATTAATTTTTATATCCCATTTACACAATTCAATTTTTATCCTATTTACATAAATCAAATGGATATTAAAATATTTGTGTACATCCATTAAAAAAATTAGACTAGATTTATATAAAAATAACATGACTTCATTTGTTTTTTTTTTTTAAATTTATAATTGTCAAGAATTAAGGTGTCTCAACCTTTGCAAGTTCTCAATTTAATTTATTAATTATTTGAAATTATCCTATTATTAATAATATAATTTTTCATATTTTATTATAATTTAATTGTGTTCCACCAAAATGGGGAATAGGATTTTGTTGTGGTTTCATTTTCCCTCTATTAGTGCTTTGTAAGGTGTTATAAGAGGACGTATTTTGACCATTTTGGGTCTTTTATCATTGGGATATTCTAGAAAACTTGTGACAAGATTATTATGGTATGTAAGAGCCAAAAATATGGGGAGTTACTTTAGAATCTTAACCATTTTATGATAGGGTAATTTAATATTTTTCATAAAGTGTCTATTCTAAGACAAGAAATATTAAAAATTCGGGCACCTATGTTGAGTGGATCAAACTAGAGGCTATAGGTATAATAATGATTTATTATTCTTAATAGGTAGTAAGGAATCCTCAAGCCTCAAGGGTGGAGTTGGAAATTAGGTCGAAGTTGGGTGCCATCCATCTAGAGGTTTTGGAACATGGTTTTGAAAACTATTTGTGGTTTCTAGCTTGCTTATGTTTCTATAAATTGGTGCTTATGGAAGTGTTTTGAATATGAAAATTTTCAAGTACATGTGATATTGTAATGTTATTGAAATTATTCCAAGTTTAATTACTAGTGAAAAACTCTTATAAAGACTTGCATTGCAAGTGCGTTGTAATATTCTTTCATGTTTGATAATACATTGTGTAGGTTTTGGAGTGTGGGGTTTTTCTCCAAAAAAGGTTTTTCCATACAAATCACTATGTTTTTTATTAGGGGGAAAAATAGGTTTTAAAGGCATCCTAAAACCCTATACAAAATATCACAGTGGGTCCAAACCAATAGGTTTTGATGGGACCTGAAACCCAATCACAAAAACCTGCCTAGAGAGAGAACATAGCCAACCAACAACCAAAAAACAATAGTCTAAATGAAGCTAAAAAAAAGAAACCTAATTGCAAACAACATTAAGGCCACATCCAAAAAACAAACTTGCTCAAAAAAATAATAATTTTGAGCCAACAAAAAATAACAAGCAAGAGCCTTCAGCTAAATAATTTTTTTAAAATTGCTACCTTTGATGTAGATCCAAGATCCCATCACCATCCTTGATCTCCACCTCAATAGGATAAACCGATTAAAAATTGATAAAAGGGCAACACAAGCCCCTTGAATTCACTCCCAAGTTCTCACACAAACACAAGCTCCACCTTAATAGGAGCAGTCTCCACCTCAATAGGAGAAGCAGGAGAGGAAGCCATCTGAAGAAGATCCAAACCCCAAACTTACCCACTAGAACAATCTCCACCTCAATAGGAGAAGTAGTTGGAGAATCCAAGAAAGGATCAACTGAATCCCACAAATGGAAACTAAAAAATAGGGTAGAAGGAGCCCCATCAACACCCACCTGAATAATCTTTGCCTCAAGACTAGTAGCCTTCAGAAAAAGAAACTCCATCTTTTCTTGTGAAAAAACTCTCCACCTCAATAAGAGAAGACACCACCAAAAAATAAGAAAAACCCTTGCCACTCTGAAATATCCACCTCAATAGGAGAAATCCCCACCTCAATAGGGGAAAGTGGAAAGAGAGTCAAGGTAGACGAAATCCCATCAAGACTCACAAGAATAATATTCTCCTTAAGAACAAAGTCAACAGGGACAACTAACATAGTCAAGGGGTAACCCCTCAACAAATTGATAAGTAAAATAGGGGAAAGGGAAGCAAAATGATCCTCATCAACCAAAGCCCTACGAAGGGTTCAAATTCAACACACCAAAGATGAACAAAATCACCCCATTAGGAATAACCCAACTCTAAACCTCTAGAGTAAATTTCAACCATAACATGTATCCACACGAGAACCAACTAAAACGAAGGAAAATAGGTGTTTTTATTAAGATGGGGTGATTGAATGTGTGATGCACCTATCTTTCTACTTTCATTAGGAAAAAGAGATCCCCAAAGGTAGGATTGACTTTCAACACTTAGGTGAGTCAACCCTAATGGAGATCTTGTTGTTTTCCTAATGAAAGTAGAAAGATAGGTACATCACACATTCAGTCACCCCATCTTAATAAAAGCACCTATTTTTCTTCATTTCATTTTGGTGAACCCGACATTCTTGCACTATAAACTTTCTAAAATTGGAGTTCATTCAAACCCTAGAACTAGGATTCACATTAGTTTGCATTTCATCTAGGATTGTCAAAATTGCATTAGTTTTTATCTCATTTAGGGTTTTAAATTTGCATTTTTGCATTATTTAAAATTTGAAAAATAAAAAAAATTGCATGCATATTACATTGACTTTGCATAATACTTGCATATTAGTGTATTTTCAGTCATTTACATTCACAAATTTGGTCAAAATTGTATTTCAAAAAGTGTCACTTTGTTCATCATTTGTCATTAATTTCATTTGCATTAGGACACCAAATCTGGAAAATTCTATCACTAAAACCACAATTTGCAACCTGAAACTAGGAATTAAACATTAATTTAGAAATTCAAACTTTGATTTTTCAAAACCCTGGCCTAGGACCCAATTGCCTTAGGGAAAATAGGTCCTTGTATAGGTGCTATTTCAAATTTCTAGGCAGTAATTTGTCTCTGTTTTCTTTATTTTCTCATACTATTAAATGTGTGTTTCCATTTTAGAAATCAAAAAATTCTGTAATTGGTTAAATAAAGTGCATTGTTTGAAATCAAAATTGGCATTAAAAGACATCATCTTTAGGTTTTTGCATAGCATAATTAGTAGATTATCTTGTTTCAAATCTAAAATTTATAAAATATTTTTACATACTTGCATTGCACTTCCTATTTTTAGGTGTTAATTACATTTTCATAGTGCCCTTTCTCCATTTTGGGTGCACTTAGGTTTGGTGAAACTTGTATGAGCTTCACAACCTGGTATCCTATTACCAATACTTTAGTGAGACATAGTTTGAGACTCATTCCATCCTGTGCTACTACATCCGCCATGGATCTTGAGTTTTCCAACTCTTTCACTCATAGTGTTGATACAAGTCAACCCATTATGGACCATAGCTTTGTTACCACATTTCCCATTCCCACCCTACCCACAACCAATGTGATTGATGTTGACACAATGGTTGCTAATGTCCCTCTAGAAAACCTAAAAAAAATGGATGAAGCCTTAGAAATATTACAAAACTTTGTGAGCTCTGAATATATTGTTGGTACTACGAGTTCTATCATAGATAACATGAGGAAAGTGCTCAATAATGAACAAGTAATAGAACTTGTGTGTAGCCTAGCTCATATTGTTGATACTCATGTCCCTACAATGGCTAGTTGTGCTCAAATTTGGGGATATGCTCAAAGTCAATGTGGAAATTCAATTCCTCCTCCGACAACAAGGCAACCCACTAGTAATGTTAATACAACCTTAGGTATTTCCACTAGGAATCCCTTTAGCTTTGTGTATTTGAATCTCATATCTCCTAATCCATCTCCCCTCACAAATTTACAATTCACTTGTCCTCCGAATACATAAACACCTCCACCTTATTCACCTCCATCTCACAACACAACCAATGATTATGTCCTTAACCAACTCTTACAAAATGTTTCATCCCTCCAACAAAAAATTACCACATTAAACCAAAATAAAAATGGTCAACCCTCACAATATGTCAAAAAAAACTTGTTATCCTTGGAGATATTGAGAGAAAAAATTCCACAAGGCATATAGATTCCTAGATTTAAAAAATATGGTAATAAAGGAGATCCTAGTAACTATGTCTCGACATACATAGCCTTATGTAGTAACTTCATTTTTGAAGATAAACTCTTGGCTAAGCTTTTCCCTAGGTCTTTGAAAGATACAACCTTGGAATGGTTTTGCTCTTTATGGAATAACTCAATTAGTTAATTCAATGAGCTTGTTGATGCATTTATCAACCACTTCCAAGTGCACATTGGTTTCAAGATGACCTTAGTTGACTTAATGAAATGTAAAAAAAAAAGATGACAAAAAGATCATTGATTTTATAGCACAATACCAATTGCTTTACTCACAAATCAACATTATTCTTGATGATGATCTTCAAAGAATGATCATTGAAATTTTTTAAAATAAAATTCAAGAAAAGTTTGGGATGATGAAATTTCCCTCCTATACAAATTTTTGCATGGCTCTTCATGACTATTAGAATTCGACTAGTCATCGTGAAGCAAAAACTCCTAACCGTCCTGAGAAATCCGAATTTGTGCCCCATAACAATTTCCAACCATTCAAGAAACAAAATAAGATATTTTTATAGATAAATCCACCCCAAACAAGTCAACATGTTGACTCTCAAGTGGTTGCAATAAAATAACAAATCCATATCAATTCAAGGGAAGGAGTAGACAATTTACCCCGTTACCCAATACCCTCCATTCCATCATGTTGCAACTTATGAGTAAGAACTTAGTTACCTTACGTCCCGTTAGAGCCATTGATACCACTAAGTTCTTACCTCTAAAATTTAACTCAAATGCCTTTTTCCATTATCACCAACAAAATGGACACAATACAAAAAATTGTAAGCATCTTAAACATATTGTGTAAGACCTCATTCATTCTAATCACATCTAGATTGGTAGTGTTAATGATCAAGGACATAATTTTGTTGCCCCACCTAACCAAAATTTGCAAATTTTTACTAATCTCATTCCAAATCATAACATCTCTTTTGTAAAAGCTAATGATGCCAATAATGATGTGATGAATGTTGACATGACTGATGATAACATGAATGATGATAGCATGAATGATAATGGATATGTCACTCTAGTCACTTTCATTGATGTTCAACCTCGTAAGGGCCAAACCAACTTGTCTAAGAACATTGCTTTCTCACAAAATGACATAATCAAACACGCACCCAATGGTCCTCTTTACATTTCCGAAAGAATCAATGAAAATCCTACTAATGGGATACTAATTGATCCAGTGTGTGTAGAGAATGTGATCAACAAGGAATTCTTGTTTGTGCAAATTTTTTATCAAGACTCTTATGAAAAACCAAAAGAATGGATCAAAACACATAATGGTTTTGCTTGCCCTATGATAGGTTCAATCACTTTCGCATTGAAAGTTAGACTAAAACAATTGAATGTCTCATTCTCCATCATCCCGTTGTTGGAACAATTCCATGTGAAGCTTGGTTATCCATGGCTACACTCCATGGATGCCATCTTGTCAGTAGTGCATAAATTCTTAAAGTTTCCATTTGGCAATGACATCTTTACTATGAATTGTAGTGGCTTTAATCCTGTGTCTTCCCATGGGAATTTATCATTGGATTTCTTTTGGCCCAAACCTATGGAACCTATTAAGCCTTGTGAAGACTTCTTTTTCAAATCTTATCAAAAGTTCAAGGCAAAGCGCATAGAATAATTATCCCTAGAAACATGCCTCAACCCATGATTGATCCTCCTATCATTGATGAAGCCATGATTGAACCAAAAGCCCTTCCAAGTAACCAAGACCAATCCATCACAAATCATTTTCCTATTTCCTATAAAAGACTAAGAGATAACAATATAAGTCCCATTGTGCAGGTCCTAAGACAAAATAAGTTTACAAAGATAAAGAGGAAGTGGTTGAACAACCTTCCATTCCTTGCAGGAAGAAAAGAAACCTATGGTTGATAAACCTACTCCTACACAATTACAACTTGAAAATCGTACAAGAAGAAACATAAATACTAAAGAGCATAGGCGTAGATGTTGTGCTATTGCTCGTAAGTTAAAAGAAGAGAATACAATAGAAAATAAAGATCAAATACCAATTGAGACAAAACATGATGATTTTCCACCTTCGCCACTGGTGGAACCCCTAAAATGCTTCGTGTTCCACTTGAAATTCTACAAAAAAATTAGCTATTTTCATGGCCTAGGGCTTAGGGTTTTGTTCATTATCTTGCCTTAGGGTTTGAGTTGCTAAAACCCTCTTCAAAAATTCCTAAGTTTGAGTCCTTTGCAAATGTTATGTTTTTCCGTTGACCTTTTATCGTCAGTTCCTGGTCTTTCAAGTCATGACTTATGTTGTTAAGTCTGTCTTGTTACCAGCCCCCAAGTCCTACAATCTTGAACATTACCCATTGTTTTATTAAAAATACCGCTTTATGTTATGCGGGTTTATAATTCTTGAAATATTGTCTTGGGTCCTAAGTTAGGTTTTAATATTTTCATCATTTGCTAAGGTTTCAGCTTTATTCTTTATGTCCCTATCCTTCGTTTACCTAGTAGTGGCCCCCTCTTAAGTTACTAACAATTTGCACCGTGCATAATCCATGTTATATAAGGAACGTTAGATCTGGAGGATCAAATTTAGACCATTCCCCGCATCCCCGCTCACTTCTATTTTCCATTAAAATAATCCTACAGGCTAGTGGATGAGTGCCAAGTGTTCACCTACAGTGGTGGGCCCAACATCTCTCAAAATCAATGAGCGGTGAATTAAGTGAATCAACGGTGGATATTAAGTGATGCGGCTGCATCTAGGCCATTCCGTGCCTCCCCGTTTGATTTTGTTTTGTATTAAAATATTATCATGGGGTAGCAGGCGAATGACATGTGTCTCTTGTTAGAGGAACCCATTGGGATTTGGAGGAAGCAAGCATTCTATTTGAATGGGATTGACAGTTGAGGATGGGTGATATGGGTCAATCTTGACCACTCCTTGCCATCCCGTGGGGGACACATCTCTACCTCTCGTCTCTCAACGGGGAAGCAGGAGAGCACCACATGGAGGAATTTGAAAGGAATAATGAACATTAGATAAGGTGACATAGTAATGAAATATTTTAGACATGGGTCAGAGGTAATAAAATCTATGCTACTAAAGGGATTCTTCTGCACGAGTTGTAAATGCAAGTAAGATCTCTTGATCGCCGTTGGTTGCATTCGAGGGTTATGCACACAGGTAGATGGTTTCGTGGTATATCATGCACATGTTGAAGGCATGAGATTTAATCTCAATCATTTACTACCTCCCCACTACTGAAAGTTGCAAGTAGGTTAAGACCAATCGAGAATCAGGGAGACTAACATGTAGGATTTTCTGATGGAAGTTAATGGATGGTGGAGCCCACAGATAGGTTGGAGGATTTTCCACATGAGTTATTCTAATTGATAAAAGCAAACAACTACTTATAGTCAGACTTTTCAAATATTGTTGATTCAATCTCAATCGTTTGTCGATCCACATTGCACAATCAGTGACCTATTTTCAAACTTGTGTGGATGGTTGTTAGTTCGATCGTGCGAGCTTTCATTTGAACATTAATGGTGGACACGCTTCGGGAATTCAACATAAAGAGGATTGTCGACCATTTTTCCTTCACAATTGCAATCTTTGAGAGTTGAAGAATTGGTCTAGAGCCAGAGAAGGTGTGAAGAGATCATGCGAACAGTTTCCAAGGCATTGAGGAAATTTTTCTTGGGTAAGCAAGTGTCTAAATTTTTCTGTGTCAACTATGCATAATTAGTTGGTTTGGGGAAATTTTGAATTTTTTTGCAAGTTTTAGGTGCTTAGGTTTTGAAAGGGTTTGGTTATTTACAAATTCAATTGGGTTGGTAAGAATTGTGCATGGTCTAGGAGGGTTTTTGTTTTGCAAGTTTGTTATGAGAGTATAAACCAATGATACTCTTATGTAAGTGAAAATTCATAAATCCTAGGTATGTTATATTGAGAAAATGAGTGAACCTAATGTGTCATCCCCCCAACTAGAGAGGAAACCCAAACATAAGAGGGTTTAGAGGTCTAAAACCCATGATGAAACACCTAAAATTAAGCTAGATGTGCCTTGGAAATCTACGAAGCTAGGGGCAGATAAGAAAATTTTGGCCATGGAGGGTGAGGTCAAGGGTATTAATGTTACAGGACAAATGTGCTGTCTAGGCATATGAAGGATGATAATGATGATAAGGCTGGTCCATCTAAGAAGAAAAAGAAGAAGGATAAGGACCATAAGGCTTATGATTCTTATATGGGGGAAACTGGTGTTGCCATGGAAGATGAGGCAAATTATATGAGTGATGAGGCAAAAACTGATCTAGAATATGCCCAATACCTTCTCACACTCATAGGTCAAGAAGAATCTGATGATGATGATGAGACATATTCTCCATTTTCAACAAAATCATGAAGGTTACATGCACACTCTGATTCTAAAGATGATGAACCATTGCAGAAATAGAGTCACAGTTTGGAGTTTGTCTTGGATGCTGACGTGGAGGAGAGGTTTTGATGCTGCTACAATGATGAAAGATGCCTTTTGGAAGGCAAGTAAATCTTCTTCAGTGAATGGAAAAGTGTTTCTGTCTTATGTGTTTTCCCTCTCATCAAAAGTGAAAATGTAACCACTTGGGGAATTTTGAAATTAGAATGCAAATGTATGTCAAATGTAAAATGTGATTGAAATTGTAATTTGGCTTGAAGCTTGTTGCTCCCATGTTTCTATAAATGGGAATTCAAGGCCAATTACACGTGTCTTTTGATAGTTAAGCATTCAAGATCATAAGAAGAGCAATTTTGTAAACTCAAGCATAGAGAAATAAAATAGTTTTGAGTCTTAGGTGTAAATTCTAGCTTGTAATAGGCATAATAGTTTTACAACAATGGAATATGAATGAAAATTGCAAATTCTGGAATATTTTCTCTCTCATGTACTTTGTTGCACAAATTATGAATAAAATGATCAAGGATCAATTATTTGTCTTCAATCTCTTTGATTGAATGTATGGTTCTATTTTTTCTTTAGTTCAAAGAACTAATTAAATTCTCAAATGAAATCATAGATCCGTGTGAGGGAGTATTAGGATTACTAAGTAGTTCTTGTTCTGGATATCTTGAGTTGTTTATTGCAAAGCAATATAGCAATAGTCTTTAAATGCTAGGTTCAATTGCTGATGTATTACAATTTATTACAAAAAATGAGTTTGTCTCCCATGGATAAGGCATTGTTATGTTAATTTGGTCATCTTTGAAGTCAATTGAGTCAATCTTATCTATCAGAGAACAAATTCATATCAAAAATCACTTATACACCACAAATTGTTGTAAAGTTGTATGAGATCTACCCATTCCTGGATTTTAGATAATAATTTGTTAAAGGATTAGCCAAATTCTTGAAGAATTATGTCTATTTGCATCTGATAGGAATGTATCTATTTATTTCAATGTTCATGATAAAATGACACAAGAGTATCATCTAAACATTGTTAGGATCAACCTCTTGGGTTTCACAGAGCCCAAAGTGTAGAAGTAAAGGCCTAGCAATATTTTACTTGTTCATTGGCCAATCCTTACCTTCTCTTGTTATTGAATTATGGAAAATTCATAGGAATTTGGTGAGATTAAGTTTGGTTCTCAAAAAATCACAGATAGATTGGCGACTCTGCTGGGGACATTGCTAGTCCAAAGTCTCTAGGTCAGATCTAGTACAATTAGGGTCAAGTATTTTATTGTTCTTCACTACTTGAAGAACAATTTGTTCAAATTATCATCAATTAAGTCAAGTCTGGTTATATGCTTCAAGTCTTGGTCCCTTTCTCCATTTCATGTTAGGTTATGTTCAAATTTTTCTTTGAGATTGTAAGTGCAACCCCAAAGTGTAATCAATTTCTATTTCCCAGTATCTTGGGTGGAGACTCTGAAGTCTCTTGTGCTAGTGCAAGATTAAATTCTCGAAAGGAGAGTGAGGGGGAGAATTCTGAGGGAAAATTTGACACCATGAGGAAAACCAAAAGCTACATGAAGAAACATCCTAAGCAGAAGCTGGAGTCTGAGCCTTCAAAGGACAAGCAACCATCCTAGATAAAGAAAAATGTTGAATTAAGTAAGTCCACCTAAATTCCTACTAATTCATCTCCCACTTTAAATAATGATGTGAATAATGAAAATATTCATGAAAATGCACATGAAGTTGAGGTGTCTAATGTAAATGAGGGAAGCTTTTGAGATAGACTTTGACATGTCAAGAGAAGAAGAGAGGTGGGAATTCTAGGAAAAGGATAAGAGGTTCTCAGATCCTTCAACCCTTGGAGGTGGATCTGTCTTTAATGATGGTAATTTCAAACTGAGGGGTGAATCCCCTAATGTAGCTTTGCACCATTCCTCTGAAAGAGAATTCACTAATCTTACTTTCTATACTCCCAAGCCTAGTGAGTCTGATCTTGTTTTAGAAGATGAAGATGATATTAGACTTAAGGAGTTGGAGGAAATAAATGCAAGCGAATTGGAGGAGAAACGAGAAAAGGAAAGAGAGGAGAGAATTAAAGAAAATATGCTTGAAAGGGATGCCTGGAGAAGAAGAGTTGAAAAAATGAAAGAAGTTGCAAAGTAGAAGGTCATTTATGAGAATGTTTCTAGACCTAATGCTAAGATAGCTCCTAACACTCCTAAGGTAACCATCCCAATGGGAACCTTTGCTGCAAGTACTTATATCACATCTGTTGCAACCACTAAAACCTTAGATCCATTTTTTGCTACTAAGAAATCACTATCTATAGATCATGGGAAGAAACCCATTGACCAACATAAGAAAACTACTTTTAATACCAACACCAATACAAATACAAACACCTCATCCAGTGGTGCTTCCACCAAAAATGTTAAGATTAATCCCACTCCATCAAATGCACCTCTTGACATGAAGATCTTGAGATTACAATTAGAAAATGACAAGTTGCATCAAGAATTGAAGAAAGCCAAAATTGAGGCTGCAAATGCAGAAATGGAAAGAAATATCTCATTCCTTAAAACTTCCAATCTTGATCTGAGGGCTTCAAGATTTGGACACACTAACATCGACTCACATAAGAATAAACCTGATGAACACACTCCTAGTGGAGGTGGTGGTGGAGGAAACCACAAGAATAAGAATACATATTCTGAAGATGGAGAAGGGAGTAGTGGTGGTGGAGAGAAGAATGGAGGTGGTGGGAATGGTGGTGATGGAAAAGGAAACAAGCAATTTGGTGACCAAGAGGACAATGAACCACATAATGATCAACAAAACTGGTTCACCAAGAGACCAATGCAAGTTGGTAGATACCAACAATTGTGTTTTACTAGAATTCTTGGATATCCAAACCAACTACCTGATGATATCAGGCTAGCCTTGGTGAAATTATCTGGTAATAATGCCATAAGTGGTGATCACTTAAAAACATTTGCTAATGTCATGGATGACTTTGAAGTGGAGGCTAATGATGTGATGATGAAAATTTTCATGCATTCACTCACAAAGGATGCTAGATAATGGTATAGAGGTCTGCTTGCTGAGAGTATTGGCTCTTAGGAAGAGTTCAAAAGGTTGTTTAGAGAACAGTATGAGGATAAGATTGATAATGTTGCTAGTACAATGAAGGATCTAAGTTATAGACTTACAAGGCAAGAGAAAGGTCTCTCTAATGATAAGAAAAATTTCCAAAAGAATGAAAGACCTCCTCAGTTGCAAGATCATCGATACAATACTAATTGGCATAATGGAAAGCCAATTCCCAACAATCAGAAGAATACACAAAACAAGGTTCCCCTTGATCCTTTGCAGAAAAAATCAATTAACTTTGCTGATGAAGCACCTTGGTGTGTTGTCTGCCAGTTGACACATGCTTCTCAAACATGTTCAGTGGCAAGGAAATTTGAAGAACAATTACAATCAGATGATTATCAACCAATGGAAGAAAATGATATTGAAATCAATGTACTTATGCATAGATCTAATTTCGCTGATATGGATTGTTCCTCATAAGATGAATCACAGGAACTTGATGTTGATCGCTAAAGAAAAAAGTCAGACTCATATCATCAACAAATTTTCCCTGATGAAGATGAAGACATTGAGGACAACATTTGTGCTATGTAGATAGAGGAACATGATGTGTCTTTAAGAAGGCCTTCTGACGAAGAGTATACACACATGACTGCAACCTTCATGGAACAAGCCAAGAATACTCATAACATGAGAAGTAGGTTGGTTAATTATGATCAAGGCAAGCCTGGTAGCATTTTCATGAAGGAACAAAGTGCAAATAAGTATGGGACTAAAACAAAAGAATTGGCCAAGTTTAAGAAAGAAGAGGCCAAATCTAAAGAAAGTAAGGGACAAAGAATTTGGGCCAAAAAAGATAATGCTACCAAGAAGTCTGGTGAAGTTACTTCTCCCATTATAAAGGAAAAAACTAAAAAGTCAAACGCTGATCATTAGAAGAAACATGATAAGGAAAATGTTGAGCATAAAAAGGTTAAAAATGATGAACAAAGTGTAGTTCCCTATGAACTACCAAAGTCCAATCCGGTTGATATGTTTCAATTGTTTTCTCAAGTGAAGGTGACCATCCCTTTAATGGAAATGATGAGAATTGACGAACATAAGCAGAAGGCAACAACCCTTATCAATGGTGCCACTAAGGCTTGTGACAAAAAGAAGGTGCCTGCTTAGCCTAAAGTGAGTGGAAACCAAGTTACTGAAGAAACAATAGAAGGAGATGTTGGTAAAAATCCTCAATTTTATTTGGGCAGTACCATTACAACATGCCCATATAACATTGACCCCTTCTATGTGACTTTAATTGTTGATGGTAAGCTGCTAAGGAATTGCTTGATTGATTTAAGGGATTCATCAAACATTATTCCAATAGAGATAATGAAAGAAATGGGTTTGAAAATAAATTGTGCATATGGAAAATGCTATGCCATGGACTCAAGTGATCCCAGTTATTGGTGTCATTAATGACGTTCCATACATAATAGTTGCTTTCACTAATAAGGAGTTTGTTATGAGTATAGTTGTGGTGGATATCCCACCAAGTTATGGTATGTTGCTGTCAAGAAAGTGGAGTGCCTCCATGGGAGGTAGCATGCAATATGACATGTCCTATGCAACTTTTCCAATTGAGGGAAAGGATATCAAACTTATGAGGGATCCAAGAGCTCCACATATTATTGAGTTTGCTGAGGAAGCAAATAGAATGCATTTTGTGGACATTGACATGGATAACTTCAGAATTTAAGAGTTATAGACAAAGGAAGAAAAACAACCTGCACCTTTGGAGAATGAAGTGTTGCAACAAGATAACAACAATGACTTATGGAGTATGTGTTTTGATGGATCCTGTTCAAAAGGAGCTTGTGCAGGGGTCCTACTTATTTCTACTAGTGGTAAGACCTTCAAATTTTCATTTCAATTGCAATTTTCTTGCACAAATAATGTAGCAAAATATGAGGCCTTATTACTAGGGTTGAGGTTGGTTGAGAAACATGGCATTAAAAATTTAAGAGTCATTAGAGACTCAGAACTAGTGGTTTCTTAGGTTAAAGTAAAATATGCATCAAAGAATACTAGATTAAGGCAGTATAGAAATGTTTTCTAGGATTCTATTGAATAGTTTGATGCATTTGGCATTGATTGGTTTGGTAGGGGTAACAATAGGGTGGTAGATTTACTTGATAACATTTCCCTCTTACCAAATGATATTACATTTGCTAGCATTTCAAAGGTTGAAGTGTAGGTTAGACCCTCAGCTCCTGACAATATTAAGAATTGGCAAGTTTTTAATGATGATAATGATATCTTGAAATTTTTGCAATGCATTGATGAATATGAGGGTCAAGAAATTGATTTTGCTGCCTTTGTGGAAGAAGTGGATAGTAAAGATACTATATTTGGGAAAGATCTTTTCTAGTTAAAAACTAATACGATTCCTAAAGGATTAGTAGCATTGGAGAGGGTATTTTATGGCCTTGATAGGAGTAATGCTAAAAAAATGTCCACTCACAAAGAAAATTTGGAGGAAATAAACCTTGGAACATAAAATTCCACCAAGAAGGTGTACATTGGGAAGAAGATGAAACCAAAAGTTAGGACAATGTTGATTGCTTTGTTAAGGAAGTATAAACATGTTTTTTCATGGTCTTATGATGATATGAAAGCTTACAGAGAGGAATTATTTCAGCATGAAATACCTTTGAAGCCAAAAGCCAAGCCTTTCAGAAAAAAGCAGAGGCCAATTAATCCCACCTTGCAACCTAAGATGCAGGAAGAACTTATGAAGTTGAGGGATGCTAGGATTATCAAGCCTATCAGGCATTCTACTTGGGTTTCAAACCTTGTTCTAGTCAAAAAGAAAAATGGTGACATTAGACTTGGTGTAGACTTCAAAAATTTGAATGTGTCATCATTAAAGGATTATTATCCTTTGCCAAACATGGAAGCCATGTTACAAAAGGTGATTGGATGTGAATTGTTATCTATGATGGATGGATTTTCAGGCTACAATCAGGTGGTTGCCAAAGAATCTGAACAATATAAAACAACTTTCACTCCTTCATGGGGCACTTATGTCTATGTTAGGATGCCATTTGGATTGACAAATGCATGGGATAATTTTTAGAGAGCCATGGCTGTGGAATTTACTGATTTCATAGACATATTTCTAGTAGTGTATCAAGATGACCTGACTGCATACAATAAAAAAGAGGAAGACCATTGTATGCATCTGGAGAAAGTGTTCAAGAAAGCACTTGAATATGGGATTTCTTTAAATCCTAAAAAATGTGTGTTCAGAGTGAAGGAGGGTAAGCTATTGCATCACATTGTGTCTAAGGATGGGATAAGGATTGATCCTGAGAGAGTAGTTGCTATAGATAAAATTCCACAACCAAAAAATGCAAAAGGTATCCAGTCATTTTTTGGTCAAATCAATTTCTTGACAAGGTTTGTCACTAATTTTGCTGAAATCACAAGACCTATCTCCAAGATGTTAAAGAAGGGAGAAAAGGTGGTTTGGAGTGAGGATCCTAGTCAGGCATTCAAGAGTATAAAGCAAGCTATCAAGGAGGCTCTAGTTTCGAAGTCTCCTAATTTCTATAAACAAATGCATAGTTTCTCTTTTTCTTCTTTCCATACTATTGCTAGTGTGTTGTTGTAGAAAAATGATGAGGGATTTGAACAACCCATTGCATTCTTTAGTAAGTCTCTACAAGCCACAAAAATCAAGTATATGAAAATAATGGGCCACCAGAATCCTTCCCTCAATATCTTATGGGCAGTTGTCGTAGCCATATAGTGGCCACCACACACTCCACTATGCATTTCTTGTAAAAGATCTAACGCTTTCTTGTCATCCACACATTTGAGCAGCAAACCATCTGGGCATGAATGAGAAACAACCATATTCTTTAGTCAAGGCTGTAAATAATTTCATAGCCTACTTAATGGGAGCTACAGTCATAGCCTTTGTGCCAAGTAATGTTGTGAAGGACATTTTCACTCAACAAGAGACTACAAGAAGGAGGTGCAGATGGATCAACAAGATCCAGGAATTCAACATTGATGTTCAGATTACCAAGTTAGTAAGAGGAAAAGGTTTGGCTAAGCTAATGGAAGAGACTAACTTGGAGGAAAATCAAATAAATCAAGTTGAATGTGTTGATGTTGCACCAATCTGTGATATGCAGACTTGTGGTTGGTATAGGAGGATTGTTCAGTATCTACAAACCTTGCAGTGCCCTAAGGATATGACTGATAATGAAAAGAGAACATTGAAGTTGTATGCCATTAAGACTTGTGATGCTTTCCAGAGATTTGTAAGGAAGTTGAAGTTCTCAGGAAGTTTTCCACTTAGGCCTATTTTTGTTCAAGCCACTTTCCAACAATGGGGTATAGACTGCATTGGTGAGATATCAGATAAATCTATTGGGGGGAATTCATGGATCCTTGTTGCAATTGATTATTTCACAAAGTGGGTGGAAGCAATCCCCATAAAGAAACCAACAAGTAAAGTTGTGATAGACTTCCTAATGAACAACATTCTAATTAGATTTAGAGTTCCAAATAAGATCATTTATGATAATGCTATGTGTTTCAGGTTAGAAGAGTTCAAGGATTTTTGTGATAAAGATGGCATACAAATTTCTTATTCTTCCTCTTACCATCCTCAATGGAATGGTCAAGCAGAATCTAGCAACAAGATCCTAATGAAGATCATCAAAAGAGTGATTGAGAAGAATAAGAAGGCCTGGGACTCGAAGTTAAAGCTTGCATTGTGGGTTGACAGGGTTACTATAAAGAAGGCTACTGGACACTCACCATTTGGGTTGGTTTTACAAAATAATTTGCTAAAGATGTACAAGTTTTTGCAAGAATATGATAAGAATATTTGTGATGATATGCATCAAAGGATTGGAAATCTTATACAGCTGGATGAAACTAGAAGAGAAGCTCATGAAAAAAATGCAAAGATGCAGTTGCAAGTTAAGCACTTAAATGAAAAGAAAGCTTCTCCCAGGAAATTTGAAGTTGGAAGTATGGTGTTGATGTGGAATGCAAGGGCTTAGGATAAGGGAAAGCATGGAAAATTTGAGGTATTATGGTTAGGCCCTTACCTGATATCCAATGCACATGGGGAAGATTCATAATTTCTCCAAAGTTTGACATGTGAACTTCTTGAACTGCCAGTACATGGATAGTTCTTGAAGCCATTTTTCTCTTGAAATATGCTCTTTTCCATGTATGTTGTACAATCCTATAAATTTTGTATATATGTTGGTTTGCCTGGGTCTGGTCTTCTTGCCTTGTCTGGGAAGGTCCTTGGTGTTGACGGGTGTTTTATGACGGCACCAACACAGAATAAAGTTTCCCAATGGATACTCTATCCTCTCTTGAAAAAAATATCTTGCATGCTAAGATTGCTAGAAAGATCATGCATTCAAATCCAAGGTTCCTTCATGCAGTGGATAGTCTCAGTTGGATCGATGCGATTTTTTGGTATTTCAAGAGGACTTACGTAATTGTTCACTCTAGAGAAAGAGGTTTTTGAAGATTCAAAAGATTTATTAGTGAAGTTCAGACTTCCTATACTAACCAAAAAATACTAAATGTAAATGGTTGCAAGGACTAAGAAAGTGCTACCCTACTCTAAAGTGTGGGACATGGAAATCAACTCTCGCAAACTTCAACTAAACTCTACTTTGCCTCACTTCAGACAACCTCCACAGAACTGGTGAAATCTTCAAAGGAGTAGTATAGAGGTATTTAGATCACAATTTAACATGAATACGCCATCACAATGATGCATATCAACATGTAAATCATAATTGAAGTTAAGTCCACAATGTTCCAGTTGACCATGCAAGGCAAACCCACCATCAGTGAGCCCACTAGTGGTATGGATAAGCGAAGCTTGCTCAAATTAAATGCCACAGTCCACAACTACCATCTACTTGCATGAAATGAAATCTATTTTACTTTAAGTTCCTACGTGAATCAAAAGGACGAAGAAATTTTGATAGCTACTCACAAAAAAAGATGAAACCACCATCAATGATAACTATTTTTATTATGAGAGTGTTCACAATAATTTCTTATAAAGCATTCAATGAGAAAGCTTTCCTTCCTCTTTAATCTATGCTATGCTATGAAACTATGTTAACTATCTCTCTATGCTATGCCATCTCTCTGTATTCTAGTCTCTAATCTAATGAAGTAAAAATGAGGGGGGATGCCCCTTTTATAGCTGGCCAAGTCCAATGGATGAATCAGATTACAATTAGATGGATGGACTAGATCATGCCACCTTAGCCCTAAACAAGATTCACACTAAAAACTGCCACAAAGAGGAGTGGTGTAATAAACGAGCAATTAATGTCCACCATCATCTTCTAGAAGGCACTCATCCAAAAACGTGTTCTCACTGTTCTTCGCCCTGATTGTAGACTCAATCAATCCGATACACACGACTTCAACCTCTTGAACCAATACAACAGGCATGATCTCATTCTGAAACTCCAAGACTGCAACGTCTTTCCCCTGTTTGATGATGATTTTCCCCCTTGCTGCCACTGCATCTTGGGTACACTTTAGCGCTTGGGGATGATCTTTAACGCTTGGGCCCTCATCGTGATTTCGAAGGACCTTATCATCTTGGACTTGACCATTTATTCCTTACCACCTGCCTCCTTGAGTTGGGTGCAAATTAGGTCTTTGTGGAGAAATTCCAATACTTATCCACTCCTTCCAACATCTCCCTTCATGATTTGGGTGCAACTGAGACATCATGGAGGAGCTTCGATCATGTAGCTTTTCTCCTTCCAAGGATGTAATGCCATCCTGGAGTACTCGTTCCATCACCTCAAGTCATCATGCTTTAGCATCGGTGTTCACCCTACAAAACAAGCAAGGAGAAGAGCATCAAAACACTTTATAATATAAATTCTCTTTACTTACTTGGTACCATGTTTTGATCTCCAAGGTTGAACTCTGGATCCTATAGAGTTCATCACAAACTTTGCTTTCCTCATAACATCTTGACCATGGGAACGTATCAATGCCTTAGAAAAATTTCATCTTTCTCAAGGGCGTACTTAAGAGATCTTACTTCAATGACGCATTTTCATCTTGTTGCTTCACTTTCATGCCTTGGAAAATTTTCATATCTTTATCCATCTTCTCTTAGGAGCATGATGTCCGAGTTTCACTTCACCCTGAGGGACTCTTCTTTTATTTTCATGACTTAGACAAAATTCAACCCATCTTGAGTTTGGGTGCACTTGACCCCTCCTGATTCCTTTTTCCACACCTTAGAATTTTTATTCATCTAAGCCCTAGACAATTTTCTTTGCTCCAAAAATTTCATCAATTGTAAACCAGGCAAGATTTATTTTCCCCCAGAAAATAGTCAAGGCCCTCTGACTTTTTAAGAAATATCACCCCTTAGAAAATATTTAAGAACTCCCCTTGGAAAATATTTCTCAACTTTATATATTTATGGGTGGACATGAAGGGGTTCGTTTAATTTTCCACACCCTTGAAAATATTTTGGATAACTTTTATCTTCTCTCTGATGGGCACATTTGGAGGTGTCTGCTTCACATTTCAATGTCTTGGAAAAATTTCTAATCACCTCCCTAACTTGGGAATACTTGATAAGGCCATCTCCCATTTCGTCTTTTCCTTATAAAATATTTTCAAACAACTTCTTCATGAGGGTGCATTTTCTAGGTAGCACTTCCACTTTCAATACTTAATTTTTTTTTCACCAATCTCCTTTCCCTTGGGCACATTTGGAGCCATGTGCTTCCACTTTACACGCCTTAGTCATTTTTCTACTCACCATCACAGGTTGGGCACATTTTGATGTGGGAGCTTCCATTTTCAATACTTAAAAACTTTTTCAAGCCATCTCCACTGCTAGGGCTCATTTAGAGGGTGGTCTGGCCATTTCTCTTGACTTAGAATTTTTTTCTTGCATCTGTTATCAATTTGGGCGCATATGAGGTCTTCTACCTTCATTTTTGACTTAGAATTTTTTTTTGATGTCACCTCACTCAACATAGGTGCATTCAAGGAGGTCCTCTGCCATTTGCAATGCCTTTGGAAAAATTTCAAGTCATCCTCCTAAGATAGCACATTTGAGGGGTGGTGGAAGAATTTTCTTGACTTAGAAATTTTTTGAAGCTTCCTCTATGACTTGGGCGCATTTGGAGGGGGTCAGGCTGTTTAAAAACACTTAGATAAATTTCCATGCTCCTCACCTGCCTAGGGCACATTTGCTAGGTCCTGCTTCCACTTCAACACTTAGAAAAATCTTTACCATCCTTTCCTCAACATGGGCGCATTTGGTCCCCTCTCATGCCAGTTTTCATACTTAGAAAAAATCTCATGCCTCCTAGTCAACTTTGGGTGCATTTTGGTGGGTGGCCTGCCAGTTGCCAACACTTAGAAACTTTTTCACTTCTCCTTTTCTCAACATGGGCGCATATGAGGGGGTGGCCTGCTAGTTTCAAATACTTAGAATTTTTTTTCAAGCATTCACCTTGCCAAGGGCGCATTTCATGGGTGGTTCAGGAAATTTCAATGCCTTGGAAAAATTTCCTCCAACTTCTCCAACTTGGGAGCATTTAGGGGGGTCTACAAGAAATTTCAAGGTTTTCAGGCCTCTGTGATGCCTAGGGCACATATTGAAGGGTCAACTTCCATTTTTGATGACTTGATCATGTCTGAACACTTAGTCAATTTTTTGTAACTCGTGTGCCCTAGCTTTCTATTTTTAGTAAATCCCCTATTTTTCATACTTCTGCAACTTCGTTTGTTTTGAAATTCGCCTAACATGATCCTCATGGGTTAATTGACTTGTTCACACTGTTGCTTCATGCTGACTTGCTCTTTATAGCTCTATTTCAGAAGGGACTTACTATAAATAGTTAGTACTCGGATTGCGTTCAAATTTCACCAATGGATTGCTTGAAGGATGTTGATCACGATGAGATACATCAGTTTTCAAAGATTTTGGAGTTTTACCCCTCATTTTAGGCACCGAAGTTGGAAACCCTAATATGACTTGCATGTACCTCAAATGACCTCCGTTTGACCCCATTTCTATTGCATGTTGCCCTGTTTGTGAAACTGAAGTGTTGGGGAGTTGGTGGAGTGAACCTGCTAAAAATAGTAAGTGCCTGAAAAAGTGACCAACCAATTTCTGAATGTGTTTGCATGTCATATTGCCTGAGAAATCTCAAAAAACCCAAAAAAGCCCAAAAAATTGGTCTGCATGCGAGCACCTGCTAAAAATAGTAAGTCCTTGAAAAGTGATCAACTTGTGTTGCATGTCACATCATCGTGAAGCTCTTGAAAAACCCATAAAAAATATCCTGACATGCAATGAAAAATCATACATGCAAACCCTAAAAATTGCTCACGAAGTTAGAACTACTAAAAGTCACCATCTTGGCTTGCATGTTATACCATCATGAAGGTCTCAAAAAACCCAGAAAGATTCTCTAGACATGCATTGAAAAAGCACACTCAAACCCTAAAAATTGCTTCGAAGCTCAGACTGCTAAAAATAGCAAATTGTCAGAATTCAGTGAAAATTCAGTGGGAACTTGCTTGAAGCCTTCTAACTACAATGCCAAGCTTAGATTTCAATTTCGCTCACTTAAATTGACCTCAAATTGGCCTGAAGAATACAAACCCTAATTTTACAGACTTAGCCAACATTTCAACTTAGGCTCAAAGATGGGCGCATCCACGAAAAGACAGACGGGACAAAAGAGAGACAACCAGAAAACCAAAAGCCAAATGACCCGAATGGAGCAAAAAATAGGGGGTCCATATTTTGAATGGGGTGATGTTTGAAAAGGTCACAACATTAGTGCCACTTCGAATAAATGTTCCTAAACATTTCAAAGACAAAACCCATTCCATACTCAGAACGTTTGGATAATTCTTTCCAACCTATCAATTGAATTTTGGACATACTTAAAAGGGAAGAGGAATCCTAAATTGGATCAAGGAACCTCATATTTTGATTACAAGTGTGTGCATATGTTTTTATTCCAACCCAAAAGACCATTGAAGCTCCTAGAATTTGTCGTGAAGAGCTACATAATGATCCTAACTTCAAAAGCATCCTGTAATTCTCACAAATATTGCTCCATTTCCAGCTAGGCATCCATAGCCCCAATGGAGTTATTCACAAATTCCCAAATCCAAATACTTTGATATTTATTTCATTGCTCTTTTTCAGATATTTATTTCTAGCACATTTTATCTTTTCTTTTCATACTGATTTTCCGTCAATTCCACAATTGGCTGGTAGGCAGTGAAGCCTCCAATGGGTTTGAGAATTGTAAGGGTGATTAAGTAGGATTTAAGATTTTTTCACTTGCCACGACTTCTCCTAAGAAACCTCAATGACTTAGGGTAATTAATTATGTGTGTAAAATATAGTAATCATGAGACTTGGTGTCAAGACACAATAGATGATTGCCTTCCAAGTCAAGTACAAATCCTAACCAAATGATAAAACTTGAAAGAACAACCTTGGATTCCAAAGCACTTCTTGAATGATTATCCAAGAAATGGACTAACATTGCGACGAAGCGTGTCAAAAACAACACAACACCCCTCCCACAAATGGGACCCCTTTATTCCCAACTAAGCTAAGCAACAACTAAACTAAGGAAAGCAAAGCGGACTAAGCTAAGCAAGACGAAAAGAAAAACCTACTCTAACAGGACAATTTTTTTTGAAGGTACAAGACTCAGAGGACAAAAATATATACAACCCCTAGCATGATTTCTTATGACATTTAGCAGAAAAAAGTAGTAGTGATAGTGTGGAGCCTAGAAAACTTGTCTTTGAACTCAAAAAAGTAATCTTTCAGAATACAAATCTCAAACTCAAGAAAAACTTTAGGAAAGATTAGCAATTGAGGAAACTCATTTAGACCATGATTAATCCACAAGTAAGTTGTCTTTCCTAGACCTCCATAATCAAATTCATACCCTTCAGAATCAGGAGCAAGGAAAGAGACAACCTGGTGTTCTTCGTGCTTGAATGGAGACTCTTGATTGTTGAGCACTGACCTACCACGTGAAGAGAGATTCCAAACATCCTTTGGAGGTCGCCATTGGTGATGTGTGGTTCCACTTGCATATATGACATGCAAATTTTTACTTGCTGATTCATCTTGAGACATTCTTGGAAGTAGACTCAGCGCCTCTTCTAATTGTTCATCATTCTGTGCTTCATTAGGTGGCACTTTGCGTTCAAGTTGAAATTCTTTTTCTATCCATTCATCATCATGAGGTTGTAGTTGGTGATACAATACTTCGCTTACACCAACATCATGCTCATGAAGTTCTGACTCAACCTTGAAACCCTGGAACAACTCTTTTATGTCTGTATCCTCATGTTGAATAAACCAAGCATCCTTGTGTACATCTGTAAGTGCGTCCTTAAAAAATAAGGATTCCTTAATAAGCTAGTTTTCAAATATAAGGGGTAGTGCCCCTTCAAATTGTTCAGTTTGTGGGCGAGAGGTGGGGCATTTGAAATATGATGATTGTTCTTCATACACTTCTTTTAATGTCACAACCTACTCATTAGTTTTCCCATCTTTTTGATTATTTCCTCCAAGGGTACTTGAAATTTCTTTTCCTATAATGGCTTATAGCTCTTCATTTGGATCTTCTCTTTGTGATGTGGATGAATTCTCAACAAGGATTTCCTCTTTTTTTTGGATTGAAAAAGCATCAAGTGATAGGTCTTCGTGACAATTTTTTGAACCTTGATCATTGCCCACAATTTCTTCATTCTCCTGAACGTCTTCCATTGTTTCCTTCATTTCAACGCCTTCTTCCTTCAACACAATGTTCAGAACTTCATTTTCAATTGCAATTTATTTTGGCTCAATCATGTTATCTTCTTGAAAATCACTCCTTTGATTGTCACATGATGTGGGGCTATGCTTCTTCAAATAAGTTTTTCCCTTCACAACTATGAGATGCATCCCCCAAATTTTGTCTTCTAGGCATTCCTTCTTTGGTGCGGGGTATGCTGGCTGAATGTGTGCTTCTTTGCAATCTTTTGAAAATTCTGCACTGCATATACCAGATGTTCCAACAATCCTAACTGATGTTGCACTTGGTTAATGGCCTCCTTGCATAATTGACAAGTGAATTCTGAATGCCTTGCATTGTGAATTCTACACCAGCCATCCAACAAGATGCGTTCCGCAGGAAAATTTTCAATGCTCAACTACTTCTTGCTCATTTCTTTGTACCTCTCAAAGAATTCACTGAGATTTGGATTCTCTGATTTAGGGTTTGCTAGCACCACTGGTTTGAAAATATCCTGAAAGAAAATTTTTTCGTTGCAAAACAAAATGTACCCTTGACAAGAATGCCACACAATTTAATTCATTGTGCCAAGTGATGCTGTGAATTTTGCATCCATCTCTCACTGCAAAGTCAGATAAATTTCTTGGAAACAACTACGCATTCAAAACTCGATGTAGCAAGGGAAAATCGACTTGACGACCCTCATGGTCATAAGAAATTTGTGAATGTTGCCCATCCATTGAGGAATGACTATTTTTTTAATTGCTCGAAGGCAACTCTTTTTCGACATTCACATTCTCAGAAATAATCCAATGTCTGCCCCTTCACAACTTTTGGAACAATTCAATGCTCACCCTCCTTCTAGCACCAATTCTGTTGATAGGTGCTTTATGACCGCACCAACACAAAATAAAGTTTCCCTACGAATACTCTATCCTCTCTTGAAAAAAATCTCCTGCATGCTAAGATTGCTAGAAAGATCATGCATTCAACTCCAAGGTTCCTTCATGCAGTGGAGAGTCTCAGTTGGCTCAATGCGATTTGCTGGTATTTCAAGGGGACTTATGTAAATGTTCACTCTAGAGAAAGGTTTTTGAAGATTCAGAAGATTTATCAGTGAAGTTCAGGCTTCCTATACTAACCAAAAAATATTGAATGTAAATGGTTGCAAAGCCTAAGAAAGTGCTACTCTACTCTAAAGCGTGGGACATGGCAATCAAATCTCACAAAATTCAACCAAACTTTGCTTTGCCTCACTTTGGACAGCCTCCACAGAACCGGTGCAATCTTCAAAGGAGTAATCTAGAGGTATTCAGATCACAATTTAACATGAATACACCATCACAACGACACATATCAACATGTAAATCATAATTGAAGTTAAGTCCACAATGTTCTAGTTGACCACACAAGGTGAACCCACCGTCAGTGAGCCTGCTAGAGGTATGGATAAGTGAAGCTTGTTCAAATTAAACACCACATTCCACAACTACCATATACTTGCATGAAATGAAATCTATTTTACTTTAAGTTCCTACGTGAATCAGAAGGACGAAGAAATCTTGCTAGCTACTCACAACAAAAGATGAAACCACCATCAATGATAACTCTTTTTATTATGAGAGTGTTCACAACAATTTCTTACAAAGCATTCAATGAGAAAGCTTTCCTTCCTCTTCAATCTATGCTATGCTATGAAACTATGATAACTATCTCTCTATGCTATGCTATCTCTCTATATTCTAGTCTCTAATCTAATGAAGTAAAAATGAGGGGGGGATGCCCCTTTTATAGCTGGCCAAGTCCAATGGATGACTCAAATTACAATCAGATGGATGGCCCAGATCATGCCACCTTAGCCCTAAACAAGATTCACCCTAAAAACCACCACAGAGAGGAGTGGTGTAATAAATGAGCAATTAATGTCCACCGTCATCTTCTAGAAGGCTCTCATCTAGGAATGCATTCCCACTGCTCTTTGCCCTAACTGTAAACTTGATCAATCTGATCAACATGGCTTCAACCTCTTGAATCGATATGATAGGAATGATCTCATTCTAAAACTCCAAGACTGCAACATATTTCCCCTATTTGATGATGATTTTCCCCCTTGCTACCACTGCATCTTGGGTACACTTTAGAACTTGGGGATGATCTTTAACACTTGGGCCCTCATCGTGATCTTGAAGGACCTTCTCATCTTGGACTTGACCATTTCTTCCTTACTGCCTACCTCCCTGAGTTGGGTGCATATTAGGTCTTTGTGGAGAAATTCCAATACTTAGCCACTCCTTCCAACATCTCCCTTCATGATTTGGGCGCAACTGAGACATCATGGAGGAGCTTCGATCATGTAGCTTTTCTCCTTCAAGGGCTGCATTGCCATCCTGGAGTACTCATTCCATCACCTCAAGTCATCATGCTTTGGCCTCGGTGTTCACCCTGCAAAACAAGCAAGGAGAAGAGCATCAAAACACTTTATAATATAAATTCTCTTTACTTACCTAGTATCCATGTTTTGATCTCCAAGGTTGATCTCTGGATCCTATAGAGTTCATCACAAACTTTGCTTTCCTCATAACTTCTTGACCATGGGAACGTCTCAATTCCTTAGACAAATTTCATCTTTCTCAAGGGCGTACTTAAGAGATCTTACTTCAATGGTGCATTTTCATGTTGTTGCTTCAATTTCATGCCTTGGAAAATTTTCATATCTTTATCCATCTTCTCTTAGGATCATGATGTTTGAGTTTCACTTCACCCTCAAGGAGTCTTCTTTTATTTTCATGACTTAGACAAAATTCAACCCATCTTGAGTTTGGGTGCACTTGACCCCTCTTGATTCCTTTTTCCACGCCTTAAAATTTTTATTCATCTAAGCCCTAGAAAATTTTGTCTGCTCCAAAATTTTCATCAATTGTAAACCAGGCAAGATTTATTTTCCCCCAGAAAATACTGAAGGCCCTCTGAATTTTTAAGAAATATCACCCCTTAGAAAATATTTCTCAACTTTATATATTTATGGGTGGACATGAAGGGGTTCATTTAATTTTTCACACCCTTTAAAATATTTTGGCTAATGTTTTTCTTCTCTTTGATGGACGCATTTGGAGGTGTCTGCTTCACATTTCAATGTCTTGGAAAAATTTCTAATCACCTCCCTAACTTGGGTGTACTTTATAAGGCCATCTCCCATGTCGCTTTTTCCTAAGAAAATATTTTCAAAAAACTTCTTCATGAGGGCACATTTGCTAGGTAGCACTTCCACTTTCAATACTTAAAACCTTTTTCACCTATCTCCTTTCCCTTGGGCACATTTGGAGCCATGTGCTTCCACTTTACATGCCTTAGTCATTTTTCTACTCACCATCACAGGCTGGGCTTATTTTGATGTGGGAGCTTCCATTTTCAATACTTAAAATTTTTTTTAAGCCATCTCCACTACTAGGGCCCTACCATTTCTCCTGACTTAGAAAAATTTTCTTGCATCTGTTATCAATTTGGGCACATATGAGTTCTTCTACCTTCATTTTTGACTTAGAATTTTTTTTTTTGATGTCACCTCACTCAACATGGGTGCATTCAAGGAGGTCCTATGCCATTTGGAACGCCTTTGGAAAAATTTCAAGTCATCCTCCTAAGCTAGGCACATTTGAGGGGTAGTGGAGGAATTTTCTTGACTTAGACAAATTTTGAAGCTTCCTCTATGACTTGTGTGCATTTGGAGGGGGTCAGGTAGTTTAAAAACACTTAGATAAATTTCCATGCTCCTCACCTACCTAGGGCACATTTGCTAGGTCCTGCTTCCACTTCAACACTTAAAAAAATCTTTACCATCCTTTCCTCAACATGGGCACATTTGGTCCCCTCTCATGCCAGTTTTCATACTTAGAAAAAATCTCATGCCTCCTAGTCAACTTTGGGTGCATTTTGGTGGGTGGCCTGCCAGTTGCCAACACTTAGAAACTTTTTCACTTCTCCTTTTCTCAACATGGGCGCATATGAGGGGGTGGCCTGCTAGTTTCAAATACTTAGAATTTTTTTTCAAGCATTCACCTTGCCAAGGGCGCATTTCATGGGTGGTTCAGGAAATTTCAATGCCTTGGAAAAATTTCCTCCAACTTCTCCAACTTGGGAGCATTTAGGGGGGTCTACAAGAAATTTCAAGGTTTTCAGGCCTCTGTGATGCCTAGGGCACATATTGAAGGGTCAACTTCCATTTTTGATGACTTGATCATGTCTGAACACTTAGTCAATTTTTTGTAACTCGTGTGCCCTAGCTTTCTATTTTTAGTAAATCCCCTATTTTTCATACTTCTGCAACTTCGTTTGTTTTGAAATTCGCCTAACATGATCCTCATGGGTTAATTGACTTGTTCACACTGTTGCTTCATGCTGACTTGCTCTTTATAGCTCTATTTCAGAAGGGACTTACTATAAATAGTTAGTACTCGGATTGCGTTCAAATTTCACCAATGGATTGCTTGAAGGATGTTGATCACGATGAGATACATCAGTTTTCAAAGATTTTGGAGTTTTACCCCTCATTTTAGGCACCGAAGTTGGAAACCCTAATATGACTTGCATGTACCTCAAATGACCTCCGTTTGACCCCATTTCTATTGCATGTTGTACTATTCATGAATTGAAGTGTTGGGGAGCTGCTGTAGTGAACTTGCTAAAAATAGTAAGTGCCTGAAAAAGTGACCAACCAACTGTTGGATGTGTTTGCATGTCATACTACCTAGGAAATCTCAAAAAACCCAAAAAAACCCAAAAAATTGGTCTGCATGCGAGCACCTGCTAAAAATAGTAAGTCCTTGAAAAGTGATCAACTTGTGTTGCATGTCACATCATCGCGAAGCTCTTGAAAAACCCATAAAAAATATCCTGACATGCAATGAAAAATCATACATGCAAACCCTAAAAATTGCTCATGAAGTTAGAACTGCTAAAAGTCACCATCTCGGCTTGCATGTTATACCATCGCGAAGGTCTCGAAAAACCCAGAAAGATTCTCTAGACATGTAATACCAATCTCAAATTTCAATTCGCTCACTTAAATTAACCTCAGTCTGGCCTGAAGAATACAAACCCTAATTTCATAGACTTAGCCAACATTTCAACTTAGGCTCAAAGATGGACGCATCCCTGGTAAGACAGATGGGACAAAAGAGAGACAACTGGAAAACCAAAAGCCAAAAGACCCAAATGGAGCAAAAATTAGGGGGTCCATATTTTGAATGGGGTGATGTGTGAAAAGGTCACAACACTTGGTTTTGGTCCTTGTGCTTGGTCTGCTTCAACCTGAGATTCTTGATTCTTGCTTTGTTCTAAAGAACAGACATCCCCAACAGGAGCCACTGGTGGAACCCCTAAAATGCTTCGTGTTCCACTTGAAATTCTATAATTTTTTTGGCTATTTTCATGGCCTAGGGCTTAGGGTTTTGTTCATTATCTTTCCTTATGGTTTGATTTGCTAAAACCCTCTTCAAAAATTCCTAAGTTTGAGTCCTTTGCAAATATTATGTTTCGTCATTGACCTTTTATCGCCAATTCTTGGTCTTTCAAGTTATGACTTATGTTGTTAAGTCTGTCTTGTTACCGACCCCCAAGTCCTAACATTCCTAGTCATTACCTATTGTTTTATTAAAAATACTGCTTTATGTTATACGGGTTTATAATCCTTGAAATATTGTCTTGGGTCCTAAGTAAGGTTTTAATATTTTTATCATTCGCCTAAGGTTTCAGCCTTAATATTTATGTCCCCGTCCGTCATTTTCCTATTAGTGGCCCCCTCTTAAGTTACTAACAATTTGCACATGTAGAATCCATGTTTTATAAGTACTGTCGGATCTAGAGGATCGAATCTAGATTGTTCCCCACACCCCTGCTCACTTCTATTTTCCATTAAAATAATCCTGGTCTAGTGGGTGAGTGCCAAGTGTTCACCTACAGTGGCAGGTCCAACATCTCTCAAAGTCAGTCAGTGGCGGTCTAAGTGAATCAATGGTGGATATTAAGTGATGCAACTACATCTAGGTCATTTCATGCCTCCCCATTTGATTTTGTTTTGTATTAAAATATTATCATGGGGTAGTGGGCGGACGACATGTGTCTCTTATCAGAGGGACCCATTGGGCTTTGGAGGAAGCAAGCATTCCATTTGAATGGGATCGATGATCAAGGATGGGTGACGTGGGTCAATCTTGACCACTCTAAGCTATCCTGTGGGGGACCCATCTCTACCTCTCATCTCTCAGCGGGGAAGCGGGAGAGCGCCATGTGGAGGAATTTGAAAGGCAGAATGAACATTAGAGAAGCCGACATAGTAATGAAATATTTCAGTCATGGGTCAGAGGTAATAAAATCTGCGCTACTAAAGGGATTCTTTTACATGTGTTGTAAATGCAAGTAAGATCCCTTGATCCTAGCCATTGGTTATGTTTAAGGGTTATGTGCACGGGTAGATGGTTTCGTGGTATATCACACACATGTTGAAGGCGTAGGATTCAAGCTCAACCCTTCCCCGCCTCCCCACTACTGAAAGTTGCAAGTAGGTTAAGACTAATGGGGAATCAAGGACACTGACATGTAGGATTTTCCAACGACACTTAATGGATGGTGGAACTCGCGGATAGGTTGGAGGATTTTCCACATGAGTCATTTTGATTGGATAAAAGAAAACGGATGCTTACAGTCATCCTTTTCAAATATTGTTGATTCAATCTAAATCGTTTGTTGATCCACCTCACTGCATGATCAATGAACAATTTTCAAACTTGTGTGGATGGTTGTCAATTCGCTCACACAAGCTTTCATTTGAACATTAATGGTGGACACACTCCAAGCATTCGACATAAAGAGGATTTTTGATCATTTTTCCTTCACAATTGCAGTCGTCAAGAGCTAAAGAATTGGTCTAGAACCAGAGAGGAGGATGTGAAGAGCTCGAGCGAACAGTTGTTGAGGCATTGAGGAAATTTTTCCCAAGTAAGGATGTGTCTACATTTTTCTATGTCAACTATGCATAATTAGTTGGTTTGGGGAATTGTTGATTTTTTTTGTAAGTTTTAGGTGCTTAGGGTTTGCAAGAGTTTGGTTATTTGCAAATTCCATTGGGTTGGTAATAATTGTGCATGGTCTACGAGGGTTTTTGTTTTGAAATTTTTTTCTAAGAGCATAATCTAGTGAGACTCTTCTGTAAGTGAAAATTCGTAAACAATAGGTTTGTTATACTGATAAAATGAGTGAACCTAGTGTGTCATCCCCCCAACCAGAGAGGAAACCCAAACATAAGAGGGTTAAGAGGTCTACAACCTAAGATGACACACCTAAAATTAAGCCAGATGTACATGGGAAATTTGCGAAGCCAGGGGTAGACAAGAAAACTTTGGCTGTGGAGGGTGAGGTCAAGGGTATTAATGTTATAGGAAAAATGTGCTGGCTAGGCACATGAAGGATGATAATGATGATAAGGTTGGTCCATTGGTGTAGAAGCACCTACACCTCATCCTCCATTTGTGTTCATTTGATGGTGAATGATGGTTAGTTAGTTAGTGTTGGTATTTTTGAGTCTTTTTGTCATTAATAAGGTCAATCAAGACCATTGAGTGAGATTTAGGTTGTGTTTTTGAGTTTTGAGTCAAAATGTAACAAAATGCAATCTTGCACTAAATGTTGTCATGGAGCCTTTGAAGGCAAAAAAACTTCAATTTGTGTATGCTTAGGAAAGATTGTAGTTTCAATATTGTAATAAGGCTGTTTTGAAGCCACTTGAATGATTTTAGAGGTCTAGGGTGATAGGATTGAAAGTGGCTTCAAAAAATGCAAAGTTGTCATGTTGTTAATTTGATGTAATTTCACCATTAATGATGTAAACACAAAAACCAATGGTTGCCTCCTTCAAAAATAAGTTGAGGGCATTGGGAAAGGTGTAAAACATGTTTAAATAGCCTCCTTTTGGTCGAGGCATGAAGGGATTGAAGTTTTGAAGCATTTAATAAGAAGAAAACTCTGTTTTTCTAGTTTTACAGCAGTTTGATTGTTCTTTCGATTGGTACGGCCTATAGCAGAATTGTAAGAACCTCTAATGCATATGGTTCGATACAGGGGAGAGTCTTCTTTCTTTTGGCAGTGATTTGAGTTAATTTCATTAAGAAATGAGCAAGTTACATCCATTTTACTGCCAAAGGGTCTGAAATCCTACCAAACAAGGGTTTGGTCACCAAAATGGATGTAATTCCCATTTCCACCGTGGGAAAAATCTGAAACTTGGTGGAATGGAGGATTGATGGCCCCTCTTCATGCTGCAATTTATTTTAGAGGAAAATATGGAGGTTTGTAAAAGTTATGTGATGCCCTAGGTCTGGTTTTTGCCTTGTACAGTCTAAAATGTGATCATTTGAATACATTATTTGTTGTTTTTTTAGTACTTGAGGAAATAGAATGGATGGAAAGCATGGAATAGGTCTTGGGGAACCTATTGGAGTATTTTAAAGGAATTAGAGGTGTTGGGGTGTGCCTTGACAAGTTAAAAGCTTCCTTGTACAAGCCTAGTTAAGCCTTGTTTATGGCTTGTAAATCAATCTTTTGATAGATTTGTTTTGGGTGTTTGATCCCGTGCTTTTGGGAACTCGTGGAGGATGGTGTTAGGAGTCTAAAACCATGTTTCATTGTCTAGTTAATGCCTTTAATCAGTTTTTATTTTGACTGTCCTATTGGTGAATGTTGCAAAGTTGCATGGGCTTGTGTAGGAGCGATGGAAGAATGGATGTTTTTGGGTGCAAGGTCTGTTTGTTTGGTCATGTTGTGTTGTGTGAAGAGTTTCCAAATCATCCCCAAGTCTTGTTGAGATGTCTGGTTGTGTGATTCAAGTTGAGTGGTCAAGTTGCATTGTTGAGGGGAATAGTGAAGTTGATGTGTGCATATAGAGTATTTGAGAGAAGCATTTGGGAAAAGGTGTTGCTTCCCTGCCATTCTACATCATCCATCTAAGAAGAACAAGAAGAAGGATAAGGACCACAAGGCTTATGATTATTATATGGGGGAACCTGGTGTTGCCATGGAATATGAGGAAAATTATATGAGTGATGAGGCAAAAAATAATCTAGAATATGCCCAATACCTTCTCACACTCATAGGTCAAGATGACTCTGATGATGACGAGACAAATTCTCCAGTTTCAACAAAATCATGAAGGTGACATGCACACTCTGATTCTAAAGATGATGAACCATTGCATAAATAGAGTCATAGTTTGGAGTTTTTGTCTTGGATGTTGACGTGGAGGAGAGGTTTTGATGCTACTACAACGACGAAAGATGCCTTTTGGAAGGTGCGTAAATCTTCTTAAGTGAATGGAAAAGTGTTTTTGTCTTATGTGTTTTCCCTCTCATCCAAAGTGCAAATGTAATTGCTTGGGGAATTTTGAAATTAAAATGCAAATGTAAAATGTGACTGAAATTGTAATTTGGCCCAAAGCTTGTTGCTCCCATGTTTCTATAAATGGGAATTCAAGGCCAATTACATGGGTCTTTTAATGGTTAAGCATTCAAGCTCATGTGAAGAGCAATTTTTTAAATTCAAGCACAAAGAAATAGAATAGTTCTGAGTCTTAGGTGTAAATTCTAGCTTGTAATAAGCATAATAGTTTTACAACAACAATGGCATATGAATAAAAATTGCAAATTTTGGAATATTTTCTCTCCCATGTACTTTGTTGCAGAAATTATGAATAAAATGATCAAGGATCAATTATTTTTCTTCAATCTATTTGATTGAATGTATGGTTCTATTTTTGCTTTAGTTCAAAGAACTAATTAAATGCTCAAATGAAATCATAGATCTGTGTGAGGGAGTATTAGGATTACTAAGTAGTTCTTGTTCTGGATATCTTGAGTTGTTTCTTGAAAAGCAATATAACAATAGTTTTTAAATGCTAGGTTCAATTGTTGATGTGTTATAGTTTGTTACGAAAAATGAGTCCATCACCCATGGATAAGGCACTGTTCTGATAATTTGGTCATCTTTGAAGTCAATTGAGTCAATCTTATCTATTAGGGAATAAATTCATATATAAAATCACTTATAAACCACAAATTGTTGTAAAGTTGTATGAGATCTACCCATTCCTGGATTTTAGATAATAATTTGTTAAAGGATCAACCAAATTCTTGAAGAATTATGTCTATTTGCATCTGATAGGAATGTATCTGTTTATTTCAATGTTCATAATAAAATGGCACAAGAGTATCATCTAAACATTGTTAGGATCACCCTCTTGGGTTTCATAGATCCCGAAGTGTAGAAGTAAAGGCCTAGCAATCTTTTACTTGTTCGTTGGCCAATCCTTACTTTCTCTTATCATTGAATTATGGAAAATTCATAGGCATTTGGTGAGATTAAGTTTGGTTCTCAAAAAATCACCAACTACCACAACAACAACAAGAAAATTCAATGGACATTGTCATTAGGCCTCCTATTATGATTAACTTGGATGATGATGATGAGATTGCTACATTGGTAGATTTTGACCCATTTTTCGATGACCGTCCGTCGAAATTTCGACGGTTGTTCGTCGCTATTATTGCGTCAGAATTTCGATGACATTTGAAACATCATAATTCTGACCCAACATCTACCAGTGCTAAGATTGAAGAGGAAGTGCATAATGAGCTAAATTTATTATTTTCCTTTTCCATGAGCTTAGATGGTAACAACCGTGATGATCCTCTTAACAAGAGTGACTCACCACGTGTTGAACCTGGTGATGCTCCAAGTACAACACTTGTTGTTGTCCCTTTGGCTAGCTATCTGCCTTCTGTATATGATGAGCAAGATTGGGATGCAAATGACCTACTATAGGTTGACTCACATGTGCCATACTAGTCTTTTCTTTGTCTTTCTTTCATGTTCTTTTTTATTGCATGTGCGTAATGTGATCCCCCATGCTTGGTGTTTCTTTATATGTTTGTGAGCCTACTTTTGATGACCCTTGTCACTCCATTGGTGCAAGGATACAAAGGAAGCAAATATGTCATGACATTCTTCTATTTGTATCTATATTCTTCTATATGTCGTAAATCTCTATCTTTTCTTTTTTCTTGTGTTTTCCTTTTGGGAATGACACAAGGCGTTGAGACATTTAGGTGTTTTTCATGTTAACCTAAATTTTTTAATTTTTTTTCTCTCTCTATGTGTCATTCTTCCTTTGTGCTCATTGTTCCATGAGTCATTTGGAGAATGATGATGATTCCAAGCTCAATTATATCACTGTAGCAAAGACATATGTTGACCAAAAATCCATGGATCCCTTATGTGTTATCTTAGGATTGCATATGGGGGGGAAACCTCCTTTCATTATGTAGCTCTATCTTGGAAACATATGTTTTAAATAGGGCTTTCCGAATAAATCTCTCATGTATTGGAATTTATTGTGTTCTACTTTAAAATAATTGCTCACAACATGGTGGTTAACAATTTCTTTAAAGTGGGGGCATACGTGCCCCCGCTCATTGTTTGCTTCAAAGTGTGGTCTTCTTACTTCACGTGATGCGTCTTCTTGGTGGTGACACTGGGTTTGATGTCCTTCAAGAGCGTGAAATTTCTTGGCATATGACATTCCTCTTAGTGGTAATGCTGCGACTTCCATTTCTTAAGTTGGGAATCTTTTATCCTCGACTAGTCCTCTCTTGGTGACATCAAGAATGATGTTCCCTAAGGTGAGACCTTTCATGAATTAAGTGAAACCCCTTTGAATATCCTATCATATTGTATTTAAAATGGTCACCAAGCATAACACAACTTGCTTGCCAGTGGAGCCTTGTTTTTCATGAGTGCCTAACATAACGCAACTTGCTAGCCTTGTGGAACCTTTTTGTGTGGTGCCTTATCCAGGTTATTAGGAGGTATAACTTTGGTATGGTTGTTGTATGGGAGCTTGTAGACCTAGCATGAATTTCCCATTAGCCACCCTCTTGGGGCTCACCTAGTGGACAACATATTTCACTAGCTTGTGTGAATATATTTTGTTTGCATAGTGGACAACATGTTTCCCCTTGTGAATGTCTTTTGGACAACCAACTAAGGCTTGATCCATACCTATTGGAAAAATAGTCCAGGCTTGATCCACCCTCTTCTCTTTTCCTCAATTTTGGAATTGTATGCTTGTGTATCTTGTCTTGCTAATGTATATCATACGCATATGTGTGTTCCTTTGTTCTTATGTTGGTTTTCCATGAGATTTTGATCCTGGGGGCTTGGTCCTCCTCCTTGATCTTTACCATCCTATCTCACTAACATTTGTACACTTGGACCCCTCTTGATGCTTATTTGTCTACTTTAGCGTGAGTTTGAGTGCAGGGCTCATCCTCTCACTAAAGTGGGGGCTAAATGTAGTGTACAAAAATATACACCTTTACATTTTCACACTATGTTTGAGTCCCCTAATTAAATTGGACTTAATTAAGCCTCTAATTGGCCCAATTATGCATTTAAAAGCCTAATTAATCCCATTTTTTGAAAGGGAAACTTGTATTAAACAATTGTAAACATTAATTAAATTGCCTTGGAAATTGAGTGTCTTGGATTTAGGTCCTAGGACCCATTCGCCCTAGGGAAAATGAGTCCTCCTTAAGTTGAGGATCTCATTTTTTAATATGTTTTTGGCAGCATTTTTATGATTGCAATCTGAAATTGGTGCCAAGAATGTCTATAGCTAGTTGTTGAAGAATTCATTAAGGTATTGAACATGAACTTACCCCCTAAACTAAATTTGATTTTTTTTGATGTTGCAAGGATGATGAATCAAATGATTTGATTGAGGTCTCCCCACCTAAGAAGGTTGAAGTTTATAATAAGTGTGAGAATGCTAGAGGAGGTGTTGGGGGTGTGGCGAGGAGAACACAATTTTCCTTGTCACCATGTTTCCTTCTCTAGAATTTTTGGTATGGAGGTCTAAGCCCCTACAATTTGCCTCTTCTTGTCATATGTTTTGTTTATAGGGTGGGGTGATGGTGGAATACTCTTTGTGGTTACTAGTTTGAATGTTGTAGTTATTTCTAGATCTAGCTAGTCTTTCTATTTTATTATGGACAATTGTATGATGTATGGAAAGTTGGTAGTTTGCAAATATATTCTTTAGTTTAGTTATATGCTCTATAAATTGGATAGTTGACAACAATATCATCATGGCTTGCTCAATTACCTTCTTGACATCTTTCAAACAAGAAAAATGGGTCTTGTATAGTTTATTTTAATGTGCATATATGGATGGATAAGCTACCTTTCGATGGATCTAGTGAACACCTCATTACCAATAATCTAGACTTAACGCTCCTTTTTGCAGGTCGTAGACATTTAACCCAAATTCAATATGTTTTAAAAAACGACATTTCACCTTCTATTTTATATAAGCGACATTATTATCAAAACAATAATTACCAAATCTATTTATATAACTGAACAATAATAATCTTATTCTCCATTTCTTAATTATTACTTTTGAATTTTTTTAATAATATATATTAAAATTAAGATATATTCAAGAATATCTGTGACATAAAAGTATTCTCAAATCAAAATCAACAAGACCAAACAAAAAAATGTGACCCCAAAAAACAAAAACAACCACACTGCTTCTCCACCGACCAAAAAGCATTCTTAGTTTTACCAACCACAGACCTCATCACGCTCTTGAATTATGACAAATATAAAGTATGACAAGACAACTGGAATCTCTAAATCATTTCACTAATTTCAAATGCTTCTGGAACAAATATGAGGATGAACAGTGAGTTCAAAGTTTCTGTATATTCACTTTTCATGTAGAAACTTCTTTTAGATTTTTCCATTTGGATACACAACACTATTACACCTATTTTTACATCATTTCTCACGTTTGAGTGTCAAGAATGTCCACTTCTGTGCAGAAAACATGGAATAGAAATTTCCAATAACATCAAATTTTCCATGTCACAGGAGTGTAAAAAATTTATGATTGAACTTTTTCTGTTTGATTGAATGTTCCATCTGGACTTTATTTCCAATCACTGTTCACAACATTTTTTTCCTCACCGAATGTTCTATGTACACTTTTTGCCATCATATTAGGTAGATTTTAGGAGTAGTTTTTTAGTTAAGGGAATTCAGTCTTAAAGCTGGTGTAATTGTATTTTCAAGAGTTTGAATTTAGTAGACGATGTAATTAAAGAATTTGTTTTACTTTTATCAATTAGTCTACAATTTTTCAATTAATGATAAATTACATTTTTAATTTAGAGTATAGATTAGAAAGGATTATGATAAAATTTATATATACATTTATGTGTTATGGTGGAAATTGTTCATTAATGTTATTTGTTTGATATTTCGGGTTTGTAGTGATTAGATTGCTTTTTTACAGTCAATAAGTATTAAATTGGTATTCTTAGCAGGTAATTAAAAAATAAATATTGTTTGATTTTTTATCTTAATATCACTCATCGGACTAGTAATCGTACCACATCTATAAATCTTCCATTCCTTATCTTGGTTCACTATATGAGTTTGGATCAGATTTGGATCAATTCTGCATCCATAGATTCAAACCACAAAATTTCAATTCAACTTTAAAATTTAACTCTTTGCCACCTCTTCCATTTGACCATTATGAGTTGACTAAAATGTCAATCGCTCGAATCACACACTAGGGTAGAGTATTTGAAGACTAACCCTAATGGAAATGGGTCATCAAGTAGACATCTAGGAATAAGTAAATAAAATTTAGAGAGCATCAAGGAATTAAAATAATCTTGTTAAGTTACTATTACATCATCATCTTAAGAGCGTTCTACATGCCTACCTATTGTTCTTGACTTTGGTTCAATGCCATTGAATTGACCCATCTAAGGGTCTAATTCAGGGGAATGTGAACCTAAAAGTTCAACAAATTCCCTAAAGGTTTATGTAACCACTACATGTTCCTTATTAGACCCAAAGTTTACACACAAAGATGAACAAGTTTCAAATAATAGAACTCTACCAAATCATATTTGCAAGTTATTAGATTTGTGCGTTAGATTTATATCCAAACAAATGGAGATCAATTACAAATGTGCAAGTGAACACAAAAAAATGTACAATTAGATTATAGGTCATCAACAATAATCAAATGAGGTATAAAATTATGGCACTTCAAGGAATAGATTCCTAACATTTGTATAGTGACATCATTAAATTAAGAGTTTAGCACCTCATATTTAATATTTTAATTTTATTTCAATTATTAGTCCCATATCTCTTCTCTAGATTCATTGTGTACTTACTATTTTACTCATTATATGTATATATGTATGCATGTATGTAAAGGTAGGGATCTTTTCCCTTACAGTTTTTGTGAACTTCACATTCTTGAACAATCTAGTGTTAAGAAACATGGCTCAACCTTGCTCGTAATGTTAAGAATGTAAAAATGTACCTTTCAAACTATGAAATATAAAACTTAATTTTTGGGTTACAAAATTGGTTTTGGCCAAAATTAAAAAATACGGTTGTTCAACATAGCTTCCAAGGTTGCTTCTTGCATAGTTCTTTTTGAGCTCTATAATTTAAAAAAAAAGTGCCTCCCAACCGCATATTATTGCCTTTGAAAGTTTGGCCTCCCATATTAAACATATAAAAATATCTAGGACACATAAAAGAGTTGTAAGTGGGAGTTACACTTGTTGACCAACTTATGATGTGTGGTGTGATGTTTCATATGACATTTTTGAATGAAGATAAGCTAAAATAGAACACCCAAGTTGGTGAGAGAATTATGGTGTGCTTATGGAAAGTAGAAGGAATATGTTAATTTTTAGCCTATTAACTCATCTTGGGATTTGGGTATTGGTTTTCTAACTAGGTATTTCAGCACCACATTTTTCGGTGGTTTTACCTCATGGTAAGTCTGGAGGCCTTGGTTTGAGAAATATCAGAGTGTTTAATAAAGCTCTCCTGGTGAAGCAGGTTTGGAGAAATTTTGCGGATATTCGTGAATGGAATACTATTTGGCATAGCAAATACTTGTGGGAGATTGACTCCTTTCAAGAATTTCTCAACTCTCAGAACCTTCCCTCTGGTTCTTCTCTATGGAATAATACCATTAGAGCTAGAGACTTGGCTGGCAAAGAAGATTTTTGGAAGGTGGGTGATGGTAAGAAAATTCGGTTCTGGGAAGATAAGTGGATTGGTAATGAGTGTCTTTGCAATAATCCGACCTATGGTATTTATATGGAGGACTGCAAGTCCAAGTTTGGCTGGTTGGTTGGGGATTATTGGAGGAATGATTAGTGGGTTGAGATCTCTTCTATTAGTCAAGATCTCCAACCTCTGTAGGCCCTTCTTAATTCAATTAGGCTCAGTTCTCAAGGGCGGGAGGACACTATGGTTTGGAAGTTGTCATCCTCTGGAACCTATTGTCTCTTCTGCAATGGCTTCTTGTTACTCTGGCATTGACGACCTTGTTTGGGATAAGGTGTCAGTGCACAACCTCACTAGGCTCAGTTCTCAAGGGCGGGAGGACACTATGGTTTGGAAGTTGTCATCCTCTGGAACCTATTGTCTCTTCTGCAATGGCTTCTTGTTACTCTGGCATTGACGACCTTGTTTGGGATAAGGTGTCAGTGCACAACCTCACTTCGAAAGTTAATTTGTTTGTCTAGATTCTTCTTCAAAACAAGCAGTTGACCAATGATAATCTTTATAAGAGGGGGTTCTCTTTTCCTAATCAGTGTTATTTGTGTTGTGCTGAGGCTGAGACCTCCTCACATCTGTTTCTCCTTTGTCTGTTTTCTTATGCCATATGGTGTAGGATTCTGCGAATGTGGGATCTTAGCTGGGTTTTTCCTAGAACTATTGTGGATTTTTATAATCAATGGAAGGCCCCCTCAAAGAATTGGGCCCTGAATCTGCTCTGGAACTATATCTTTCCTCACCTTTCCTGGGGTATCTGGAAAGAACGCAATAACAAAATCTTCAGGGATGTTGCTCTCTCGGAGGAA
>VDFB02133691.1:0-27849 GCA_007258455.2 Sequoia sempervirens | reverse complement strand
TTGCAAACCCCAGTGGATTATTTTCTAGGAGTTGACTTCACATTTATAAAATTTCATCGTTTCATCAAGGAGCCTTTCTGGCTCCCTAAATTTATAACAGATAGAGTTTTTACTTGAGAGGCATGCATTCTATCAAGTAACTACTGTTGACAATGTTTATGGCATTAGAAGGCACAAGATAGGGATTTAGCTGACTCCCCTCACCATTACAAACATCTAGGTAACACTAATAAAAATGAAGGGATGGTAGGTACTTATGAACAAATTGGCGCACTTGAGCCCAGTTCTCATTTGTGACACATGTAGCTACAACCTAATAAGGCACCTCCCAACTGTGAAGCATGAGGGTTAGGAGTATTTTGAATCAAGGAATAACCCTTGAAAATATTCAACAATGATCCCCATGAGTTAACCTCGTTTTTTGAGTGAGCATCATCTACATCAACCGTGATTGATTCTTTAATCGCCCTGTAAAGGGCCCCACTAAGAAAGCTAAAGCATCCATGTTGGAAATTTCACCGAATCCTTCTACTTTTGGGAAAATGTCACTTTTTTGACTCACTTCCCCTTTCACTTTGATGGGTGTTCCCCATCTACATTCCCTCTATGTTATCCCATTGTTTTCTATTATTACACTCCCCTTCACCTCTCTGCAGTCCCATATAGTCAAGGCTTCTTATTTCGTCACACTATTCAGTCTCCCTCCAGGTACTTCCATTATTGCACAAAGCATTAACACCCCATAGATTCTCTGAGGTTATTTTGATGCAACAAAGCTACTTGGAAAGGCTAGAAAATAGAAACCATAGATAAAAAAAAATTAGTAGAACCAACTACTAAGAAGATTGAGTCTTGTTTCAATGAAGAGTTGAATTTCCTATTGATTGCTACCATGAAGTTGCTAGTATCCAAGCCAGAGGGAGAAATGCAGATGGAAGATTACAACATCAAATCTATGGGCTTGGATCTAAGTGAAACTCACCCACATGACAAGGTGGTTCTAGCTAAGGCCACCAATAAAGTGGTGTATACTGATTATGAGAAGCTAGATAAGAAATTAAAGAAGCATGAAGCTAAGCTGGTAAATATAAAGGACACTATGAATAGGCTATAGATAGAAATCAAAGATAGAAAGGTGGAAATGGCTCGTGTAAGGTAAATACAAGATCAGTAGGGAGAAGCAACTAAGTTTCTCAAGGAGGCCCAAAATCAATAGGGTCAACTTTATGCCGAGGCAGAAAAGTTAAGGGTTGAGCTTTCTGCTAAATTTCAAACAAATACAAAATGTTCTATCTAGGAAAACATGCAGGAAGAATTGGATAGTGTCCAATCTCAAGGTTCTAACAATCTAAGAAAGGCACAAGCAAAAATAGAGAGGGAAAAGCAAGAAAAGTAGGAGATCAAGTCCATTCTATAGACTCACGACCAAGAGATCTAAAGGTTGAAGTTTGAACTAAAAAACACCCTCTAGGAGAAGAACCAGATGGAGGAGAATATGAAGGCGAGGGAATCTCGATTCCATTAGGATTTGGTTGTTGTGCAAGGATCTGAGATCCTCCTGAATTTGAAAAGACTGATATCCACACATTGGGAAAGCATCATAGTTATAGTTGTTGCTCTAAAGCTAGTCTTGTAGTTTCTAAGGGATGCTTAGGAATTAGACAAGAAGGTTGGCCCAGTGGCTAACCAAACTCTGCAAATTTATGCTCCTAAGGTTGGAGAATTAGAAAAATTGATTTCTAGGTTATGAAAAGAAATAATTGAAGAAGCTTTAAGAGGCACATAAATTTTAGATTAGAGGGTCGCCTCAAGGAAAGAAAGTGAATTTTTCAATTGCTATAAGGTCACAACAAAAAGAAAAGAATGCCAAGTAGTGTTGAATACAAGGTCAATGAGATCGAAAAGGATATCAATGTTCTAATTGATTTCAGACTGCCTTCCCTTTTTTCACCAGATGGAGGAATGCTATCAATCAAGTAGATAATAGATGCAATATGACATAAGGTCTAGATTTTTACATAACTCCCAAGCATAAGCCCATCGCCCACTATTAACGAAATCTAGGAGATTCTTCCCCTTTCTCAAATCTATTACCATATTGTGGTTGTTTCATACAGATGGGGAGGTGTTTCTTTAAAGAAGTTTTTGAGTTGGATCAAGCATATGAGATTCTCCACATTGTTATCTAGCTCACTAATTTTGATTTGGAAGTACATCACTCCACCTTCCTCAAACTCCAAGAGTTTCCAGAGCTTTAGGTTCACACCTCCGCAAGTGAAGGCCCCTGTGAGTTGCCAGAACTGTAAATAATTTGTTTCTTTTTAATCTTTTTGGTTTTTGACTTTTACCTTTTTCAACTTCGGGAGAAGTCCACACTTAATGAAGAGAAGACTGCTCCAAAAGGCACACAATGTGCCACGTGGTGGCTACGCGGCTTTTGTATATCACTTTCCTTTTGGGCATGAACCACACCTGTAGTTTTGCCAGGGATTTTCTTCAAATCCATTCTCATTAATTTGAGATTGCTTTCCCACTCAACATGCCATCTATTCGTTTAGGCAGTTTGTATTTTGTGGAATGATCTCTTCAGGTAGAGTTTATCAGAATGCAGTGGGTGTCTTGTCTCTAGGGTGGAACTTTCAAGTCAGTTCCATCAATCTATATGAATGATCAATTAGATTTTTTCCAAGCTATGTTAGAATCTAATTTTTCTTATTGCAATCTTTGCTAAATATCCAAGCCATTAATAAAATAGTTGGGACATAATGAGAAAATATTGTTGCAATCTGATAAAGATATAACATGAGATCATAGGCTATTAGGTGCAGGCACTTGGCAGTTTCTACTTTTGGAATGTTGGTGGTGGTGTTCTCTTCTTCCAGTTAAAAATAAGGGTTGGTAGCATAAGTAAAAGGAGTTTTTTTAGTTAGAAAAAAGTTACTTCGAAAACCTTTTCGAAGCAGATAGATCTAGTAGGGAGTTTTTATGTTTTCAGAAGTAGAAATTTTTATAGAATATTGCTATTCTCTGGCATGTTATATTTTAACTCAAACTATCATCAGATTGGCATTCGACCTTTATTTTTTAGTTCATTTGATATTGAAGTTCAATCTATTTAGAAGAAATCTTTGAAACTGTGCATGTTAAGGCCTTTGTCAAATTTCTTCTTTATGTTTACATTCATGATTAAAAACATTGTGTTAAGCTCATTTTAATAGTTCGGGTAGCTAATTTGTATGTTGTTAACCTTCTATATTGAATGATAACTTTCAGAAATCAAATTATGTCTATTGAATTTTTCTGTTTTCTATAAAGGTTATAATTTTTTGTATTATGTCATAAATGGAGAAAGGGCTTCTATAATTTTCTAGACTTTTCTATTAACTTGTAGAGTTTTCTTATGTCTAATTAAACCTTAACGGGTGTTTCCCATGGGGAGATTTGAGAGACTACACTATGCTTTTAGTTAGCCTTTGTTGCTTGTTCTCTTCCCAACAATAAAGGGTCTGTGGCATTTTCTGTCAATTATATCATTCATAGGAAATAATTTGAGGTTTTCAATGTTGTAAAAGATTTGGAAAATCACCAATTTCATGTTTTATTCACATTTATTTCTACCTTTTTCTCCCAACATAAAGAAGATTTGGATTTCTATAAAAATCCTAGAGGTTTTTTAGTGATGCACAAATTAGTCCCCCACTTGCTAAATTTCCTATAAGATTGTCAGAGAGGCTCAAGGTTTGTTGATCAACACTTATCCAAGAGGTTTGCACTACACACATTAAGGGTCAAGCCATTATCAAAAAGGTTTCTCTTTATCCTGATCTTATTAACAAGGGCTATTATCATGAATACTTCATGTTGTTTTTGAACTTCCAAGGAAGGTAACTCCCTTTGGTGAAAAATAATGTCTATATTAACCATATTCATTCCTTGAACTAGGGATTCTAGTTCATTTGGATTTTATTAGGAGGAACCACAACTTGTTGTAAGGATGTTTGAAGAATACTATTGTAGTTAGGTGAGGCTTGAATAAGATTCCATAAGGATATCTTAGTAGGAGTATTCTTAATTTGTTCAACAAGATCATGATCCTTTCCATTATGTGAAGGCAAGTGAGGAGCACTAGGAAAGATAGGTTGAGTTAATGGTAATGAACTGGGAGTGGTTTTTTGTTGTCTATTATTCCTTGTATTGTGTGTGTGAGTAATGGTATTGTAACTCGGTTGTTGTAAAACAATCTTACTATCAAGTTTCCTTGTATAGTTCACGATATCTCCTAGAGCTAATGGTTTCTTTTTAGGTAGTTCTAAGACAAGCACAAGCTTGTTTCAAACTTGAGGTTGGTGTGAGGGTGAATAAAGGATAAGTTGAGGTTTGATTAAGTTAAAATCTCTTTAAGCCTTAGTGGATGATCCTTGTGAGATGAAATCCTCAAGGACCTCATCTAACATGTCAAGGTCATCACTACTAAAGGGATTGAAAGGTATGCTAACTTGGAAAAAGAGATTTGAAATGGTCAAATGACTATGCTTTTTGTTAAAATTATGTGTTGTGCACCTTGCATAAAGATTATAATGTTTAATTTATTATTATGTTTGTGGTGCACCTAGGGGTACCTAGATGGACATGCATCACTAGGAGTTATAATGTTGGGGCCTCTTTATGTTGTATGTAACAATGGGACATAATTGTAAAATGTAATTATTTAATATTGGGGAATAATAAAATAAAATAAAGTACCCAATATTAAATGTGGGGTCACATGATATTGTAAGTTCATGGTTTTGGACACATGGTTTATGTAATATCACTTGGTGGTTTTGTGGGAGCTTGTTTCTATACAAGAAACCAGAAGGGTAGTTGTCTAGGGTTGGAGAGTTTGTTGCAGGTTAGCACGTTGAGCTTGTGCATGTGTGAGGGTTTGAAGCATGGCATGGGATGTGTGGATTCATGCTTGCTCACATGGAATACATGGATAGCTTGTGCTTCAGAAGTGTTCATGGATTCTTTGAAGATGTATTGTAATGGTTTTTCATTGTTGAATAATACACGGAGTGTTGTTATTTTTGGAGGCTAGGTTTTTCCCTCTTGAGGGTTTTCCTAGGGTATAGCTTGTGTCATCTTTCATGGGTATGTTGTCTATTCTCTTGCGTGCTGATATTGAGTATTTATTTATATGTTTTTAGATTTGGGTTATGTGGAAATTGTCACTATATGGCTGCAAGTTTTCCTTACAAGTGGTATCAAAACTTTGGTTGTGGATTGGATAACCATAGGTTGCATGATAAAATGATAGACAATGGCAAGATATGAGGGTTTTGCAGGTGTTTTGTTGCAGATTTGAGGTTTTTGGGTTTGTTAGTATGATGGGTTTACAAATTTGGGGTGTGATAAATTTTGGAAAAATAGGGCTTCTTGGTTGTGCATTCAAATGGGGGTTTTGTGGGGGGGAAATTTACAAATGACCTCCTGGGACAAAATGGACCTCGTGGTTAGATTCGGGTTGGAGGAGAGACAAATTTGATGTGTAATTTTCCCTATTTTGGTTACTAGAAAAATTACAATCTTTTTTTGTAAAAATCCCTATTTGTAGGTTGTACGGACGTCATTCTTCAAAAATTAAAAATTAAAAATTAAAAAAATATGAAAAAAAATTATAATCATGTTGGTATTTTTATCCTACAAAAAAGAAAAAAAAAATCAGAAATTAAAACCCGATTGAAATGGCTAAAAGAAATATTAAAAATCAAAGGATTTTTTCTATTGGGGGTCTACAAACCCTATATCCTCTACTGTGCGTAGCCCTATCATGTCAGAGTATAGAGCCCATACCTTTAACTACTAGTTTCTAATTCATGTTGGCCCTTTGAAATTAGGTTTTGAATTAAATAAAAGTTGAATGGTGTATAAGTTTTTAAAGAAAATCTTATGTATATAAAGTTGAAACTAAACCTGGTGGTTTAACCACCCCTTTCATAAATCTTTTAAAAGGCTCTTGAAATATTAAATATTAAAAGAAAATCTGCCACTTTAAAGCTTGAAAATTTAAATGGATTTAATTGCGGGGTGGGGTCCACCAAATTTTCCCTATAGTCAGATTGGAGTAGTTTTATTCCAAGAGGCACAACTTTCACTCAAGATGTTGGTATTTTGACTTCTTGGATTCATTGGAAAGGTGACTCAGATCTCTACACTGTGGTGTTAGAAATATTTCCATATTTTGTAGTTTTGATAGAGTTTTTTGAGAGTTGATATTGGGTGCATATAGAGTCAAATTTTGGAATTCGAATAGTCGACAAAAAGCTTGTTTAGAGTACTACATAGTGTATTAGGTTTGGAGTTATTTTACCATGCTTTATTTTCCTTTTTTCTCACCTAAGGTGATTATGGGTCTTTTTGACTATGGAGATATTATGAGCTTATGGATAATTAGCTTTTCATGATTTAATGTCGGATTCATTGTGTGCTTTGTTGTACATCTAAGATTATTCTCTCATTTGACATGGTTATTAGTATATGGTTGGATTTTTATGTTGCATTGTTGTATCTACAAGTTGTGCAATGTTGTAGGAAATCTATACTTACATGTTGCATTTATGACTTGGACATGGGTTGTCTCTGCCCATTGATATTTTAGTGTTGATGCATGTTCAGTTTTTGGTGGCCTGGTTTAGTCACTTGGTTTGCTGGTTTTGATGTCATGTTGAGGAGGTGAGATGGTATTACCAGGTACAATCATGCTATTTTAGTGTTGATGCATGTTCAGTTTTGGTGGCTTGGTTTAGTCACTTGGTTTGCTGGTTTTTGATGTCATGACAAGCCTTAGTGGATGATCCTTGTGAGATGAAATCCTCAAGGACCTCATATAACATGTCAAGGTCATCACTACTAAAGGGATTGAAGGGTATGGTAACTTGGAAAAAGAGATATCACATGGTCAAATGACTATGCTTTTGTTAGAATTAGGTGTTGTGCACCTTTGCATAATGCTTATAATTTTTAATTTATTATTATGTGTGGTGCACCTAGGGGTACCTATATGGATGTGCATCACTAGGAGTTATAATGTTGGGGCCTCTTTATGTTGTATGTAACATTGGGACATAATTGTAAAATGTAATTATTTAATATTGGGGAATAATAAAATATAATAAAGTGCCCAATATTAAATGTGGGGTCACATGATATTTTAAGTTCATGGTTTTGGACACATGGTTTATGTAATACCACTTGGTGGTTTTGTGGGAGCTTGTTTCTATAAAAGCAACTAGAAGGGTAGTTGTCTAGGGTTGGAGAGTTTGTTGCTGGTTAGCAGGTTGAGCTTGTGCATGTGTGAGGGTTTGAAGCATGGCATGGGATGTGTGGATTCATGTTGGGTCACATGGAATGTATGGATAGCTTGTGCTTCAGAAGTGTTCATGGAGTCTTTGAAGATGTATTGTAATGGTTTTTCATTGTTGAATAATACATGGAGTGGTTTTTTTTGGAGGTTGGGCTTTTCCCTCTTAAGGGTTTTCCTAGGGTATATCTTGTGTCATCTTTCATGGGTATGTTGTCTATTCTCTTGCATGTTGATATTGAGTATTTATTTACATGTTTTCAGATTTGTGTTATGTGGAAATTGTCACTATATGGCTGTAAGTTTTCCTTACAAGTGGTATCAGACCTTTGGTTGTGGATTGGATAACCCTAGGTTGCATGATAAAGTGAAAGACAATGGCAAGATATGAGGGTTTTGCAGGTGTTTTATTATATATTTGAGGGTTTTGGGCTTGTTGGTATGATGGGTTGTTTGCAAATTTGGGGTGTGATAAATTTTGGAAAAATAGTGTTTCTTGGTTGTCCATTCAAATGGGGGTTTTGTGGGGGGAAAATTTACAAATGACCTCCTATGACTAAATGGACCTCGTGGTTGGATTTGTGTTGGCCGAGAGATGAATTTGATATATAATTTTCCCTATTTTGGTTACTAGAAAAATTACAATCTTTTTTCATAAAAATCCCAATTTGTAGGCTGTACGGAGGTCATTCTTTAGAAAATAAAAATTAAAAATTAAAAAAATATGAAAAAAAATTATAATCCTTTTGGCATTTTTATCCTACAAAAATGAAAAAAAATTAAAAATTAAAACCTGATTGAAATGGCTAAAAGAAATATTAAAAATTAAATATTTTTTTTATTGGGGTGGTACAAGGTCTACAGACCTAGTATCCTCTACTCTATGTAGCCCTGTCATGTCAGAGTATGCAGCCCATACTTTTAATTGCTAGTTTCTAATTCATGTTGGCCCTTTGAAATTAGGTTTTGAATTAAATAAAAGTTGAATGGTGGATAATTTTTTAAAAAAAAATCTTATGTATATAAAGTAGAAACTAAACCTAGTGTTTTAACCACCCCCTTAATAAATCTTTTAAAAAGGTCTTGAAATATTCAATATTAAAAGAAAATCCACCACTTTAAAGTTTGAAAATTTAAATGGATTTAATTGTAGGGTGGAGTCCACCAAATTTTCCCTATAGTTAGATTGTAGTTTTATAAGTTTTTCCATATTTTTTAACATTTGATAATTTTTTAGAGAGGTGATATTGGGTGCATACAAAGTCAAATTTTGGTCTTCGAATTTTCCACGGAAAGCTTGTTCAAAGCACTACATAGTAGATCAGGTTTGGAGTTATTTTTCCATGCTTTATTTTCTTTTTTTCTCACCTAAGCTAATTATGGGTCTTTTTGACTATGGAGATATTATGGGTATGTGCAAGATCATCATGGAAAAAATAGGTCCTTAAGTGGCAAAAAAATTAGAAAAATCAGAGTTAGGAAACTTGATGTAAAAATTTGAATAAGTTATCTATATTATTTCAAAAATATGTAAGAATAGAATTTGTAGAAAATTGAATATAGTTTATAAACTACTAGTTTTGTTTAAAAAAAGAAATCTATTTGGTGAAAAATTGAAATTTCAATGCAGTGGTACTTAAATTCAGGGAAAAAATAAGATGTGTTTGTAGACCACCCTAACCACAATAAAATGATAATGGTTTTATAATATTTTAGATATAAGTAGAGGACTCATGTGCGATGTGATGAATATTTTTGTAATTTTTTTCCAACTAAATAATTAATTATGATTTTTTTTATTACAAATTTTCAAAAATATAAAAAATTAATATGTCTAACCACCTTAACTTGGTCAAAAATTCATGAAATTATTTTTTTCTTTTTTTAATCCTATAGTGAGCGAAGCATAGAATGTGACACATGTTTTGGATTCAAAAATGTGATATCGTTTGAAAGCTATAGATGTTTTTCAATCAGTCTATCAATCAGGACTTTAGTCATAATTTGAATAGAAAATAAATAATAATTACTTATTAAAATCAAAGTAAAGTATAATTTATATTGGTGGAAAGCTAAGAATCTCCTTTAAAAACCCTTTTCGTTTCATCAATTTTGGGTAAAAAAAATTTGTCAGCCACATACCCATCATATTACCACTTTTTGGCCCATCATGATCTTGTACATACCCTTATCAGCTTATGGATAATTGTATTTTGGTGATTTAATGTTGGATTCATTGTATGCTTAGTTATACATCTCATATTATTCTCTCATTTGACATGGTTATTAGTATATGGTTGGATTTGTATGTTGCATTGTTGTATCTACAAGTTGTGCAATGTTGTAGGCAGTCTATACTTACATGTTGCATTTATGACTTGGACATGGGTTGTCTCTACCATTGATATTTTAGTGTTGATGCATGTTCAGTTTTGGTGGCTTAGTTTAGTCACTTGGTTTGCTGGTTTTGATGTTATGTTGAGGAGGTGAGATGGTATTACCAGGTACAATCATAATATGAGACCTATATTGTTGACTGTGATTATGCAGATATGCGGACATGGTTGGGTTGAGTTGGTATATTTGGTGGTGATCATGGTGTCATGGATGTTTCTCGTGCATTAGAGAATTTGGCATGTCATGATAGTTTATGCAACTGAATTGTTGGTGGTGTTTGATTGGATCCTAATTCAGGTTGTGGTGGTGTATCTTCTTGGTTTGGGGAGATTGGTATCACAATGTCATGGATAGCTTGGTTACACGGTTTAGTGGGAGCTTGTGATAGTGATGGATGGGTAGTGATGGATATGATGGTTATCATGTTGTCATTGATAGCTTAGATTCACAAATATGGTGTGAGCTTATGACAGCGATGTGGTGTTGTGTGCATCATGATGCCATGTGATTGCTTGGTATCATGGTTCATTGGGAGTGTTTGGAAATGATGTGGATACATTGCTGATTATGGATGGTTGTCTTCAGTAAGGGTTGATTGGTGTCATCAATGAGCTGTTGGATTATGTGTGATATAGTGAGAGTTCATTGACATCAGGTGCTAGAGATGTTCAGGTATTGTTTATGACTTGTTGGTTTTTTGACAAGTGATCTATGGTTGTATGATAGTTTTGTTATTATGTTATGGTATACTCTTGATTACTGGTTTAGAGTTGTGACATGGTACATGTTATGATGATTTGAGAATGTGATTTTTTTTTTAGAAGATGTGAGATCATGGTGTCATGTTTATGTTCCCAATTTTGCAGTTGGAGCTATGATTTTGATCTTGGTTGGTTATCTTTGTATTGAGTACTTTGGTCATTTTATTGGATTTTAGCATCGATTAATTGGTTACAAGTGCTCATGGATACTTGGAGACATAAGTGAGGTTGGATTTCTCTTGTGATTAGAGACATTTGCTTGAGATGGTTACTCTTGATGAGATTTTAGTAGGAAGTCCGAGGAGCCTACACCTTGGTTGGATGTGAGTTCAACATGGACCTATGAGGAGAGTGTTCTTGGTTGAGTCATGATGACTTGGATATCCTAGAGGAGCATTCTCATTCCCCACTCTTGGTCTGCTTGGTGGTTCACTTAAGTACCAGTATTACCCATTTTTCTTTTAGGTGCATTATGTTTATGATTTGTCTTCTCATGGATATGGATCTTGATCCATGGGTATTTGGCTCTGGAGGGTTCATTTGAGGAGTGTTAGAATGTTTATCTCCTTGTACATGTTGGGTTTAGGACATGGTTTATTGGGCTGATTTCCTTGGTTTGGGAATGGTTACATTGAATTTGATTTTCTTGTTTTGAAATGCTTACACCCATGGTTAGTTACATGATACATATGTTATGTTTGATCTTGGTGACTAGATGGTTGGATGTTGTTATGGATTTTGTTATGGGGTGTTGTGGAGGAGATCATAATTGACATATTTGGCATTTAGACATGTGTGTAGGAGGACATGCTACAGGTATTTGGTTTGTAGGTTTTACATATCATTGTGGATGTTCCTTGGTACTACATGTTTACATATTCTATGTGATGTTAGTAGACTCAAGGTATGCCTTGATCACTTGTGATGGTGCCTTCTTTCTGGAATTTTAATGAAGTGATGCATTGAATGCACTCATTCTAGATTTGCATTCATCTAGGCATTGCCCATGCAGTGGAAGCTCCCAGATGTGTATGTCACTCTTTGATAGGTTTGCACATGGAGTTTGTTATTGTGCTTTATGGGTGGATATGTGATGGCATGAGATTACTATGTTATGTATACCTTGGAGGTATGGATAGTTGGACATGTTTCCATTTGATGTGGGTGTCATTTCAGCTATGTGATTCATTCTTGATAGCTGCTGGTGCATATTCATTACCTTTTGGATTCAGTGTGTGTTTTGAGATATCAGTTTGAGGCAAGTTTCTGCTTCTTTGTGATAGTTAGTGTGACATCTCTTTGGATATGTTCTTATCTTAGTGCATTGGCATGGTGGAGGATGAGAGCATTCATGGATGAGATGGTGGTCACCTTGGTTATTATTACATGTATCTTGATGGAGCACATGGAGCACTTGGATTCCAAGATGGTACATGTTGCCTATGGAGTTTTTTATCTTAATGTTTGAGCTTACTTGTTACCCCATTATGTAATGTATACAACAAGTCAGAAAAAGATATAATTAGGTGTTGTAGACCTTGCAAAATGCTTATAATGTTTAATTTATTATTATGTGTGTGGTGCACCTAGCAGTACCTAGATGGATGTGAATCACTAGGAGTTATAATGTTAGGGACCCCTTATGTTGTATGTAACATTGGGACATAATTGTAAAATGTAATTATTTAATATTGGTGAATAATAAAATATAATAAAGTACCCAATATTAAATGTGGGGTCACATGATATTGTAAGTTCATGGTTTTGGGCACATGGTTTATGTAATACCACTTGGTGATTTTGTGGGAGTTGTGCATGTTTTGCACACATGCCTCATTCAGAACGGGGATCCTCTCTTCTTGTTGCCTTGCTGGGTCATTTTGTGTCATTGCCTATTTTTTGTGCCCCCAATTTTGGCATCTAAAATGGTCAATGACACTCATAGTATCATTTCAAGTTGACCATGCTTCACCCCAAAAAAATTTCTAAGTCATTTGGGTCCTCCAGGTCTACCTTATAGATTTCCTTGGTCAGATTTCCCTGCTCGTTCAATTTGCTTTTTCCTTCATTTTTGACTTTGGAGACAAGTTTCCTATGAATTTATGGATGTTCTCTTTGAGTTTGCTCATCTTGCATGCATGGTTCTACCTTCCACAGTAGTTTTAGTTGTAGATTCTTGAATGGAAGTGATAATGGAAATTGTTGTTATGGTATTTTATGAACTTTTAGCCCATACTTTTAGCACTTGTTGATGACAAATTGCTATCTAAAGTTAGCCTAGGCTTCTTGATTTCAATGGTAAAACTTAGATCAATTGCATGTGCATAATGTGCATGTGCAATCTAAAAATTTATAGTCCTTAGAATATTGCACTGGTTTTGGGTAACTATAGGTTCCTCTTGGCTAATAAAAAATCAGTTTAGGGAGTTTGTCTACTATAGCAGCCACCATGGTCACTATTCATTTGTAGTTTTAGATCCAAGAACCTTCTCTCTTCCTTGCCCCCCTTTTTACTTTTTTTATTAATGAGTAACCTTAGGCAAGGTTCATTGCACATTGTAGAGCTAAATCCAATGATAAAATGGAGTTCAAGACTATTGTTTGAACCTACAACAAATGCACAAAAAATTTTCCATCTTAGGAACTCCATTTCAAGACCCAACTTCCCATGCTTTGTAACTCATCCGTAAGTCTTCCTTGTGATTCTAGCAAAGTCACTTAAAATAGCTGAGACATTCCAAGCACTGACAAGACCTAACATTAGAGACCTTGGGATAGTGTTCTACAATTTGATTGTGGAATATTGTCTTTCAAGAGAGGTGATCCATCTATGCATTACGTGTGTTGAGAAGTGCATAAAAAACACATCAACAGAACTGGCGCTAGAGCAGGGCATGAAATTTTGAGGCTACAAAGATGAAAGTTGAAAAGAGAACTTTCAAAGAAGAAATCTAAGATAAAGAGATTTATTTTAATGTTGAAACATAAAATCAGAAAATTTTGAAGGAAAAAGAAGGTGAGTCAAAATGGAGTAGCACACACAAATCAACATCACTCAGTTGCATGCAGATTTGAACAAGAGACAGAAGAATTCATTGCAGCAATTCACGTTGGTAGATAGATGTCAGATCCATTGCACTCATAGGCAGAATGAGTTGGGGTGTCTAACTTTCTTGAGCAGAGTTGAAAGATTCTTGCAAGGAGAAATTCCCTTTTGGGAAATATACCTGCCCTTGGCTCCCGAAGATCTAGAAGAGAATTCGACAACCATGAAAGCTAAGGCATTCAAGGAGCTAGTCCAAGAATGTTTGGGTAGTAAAGATAGACCAAAATTGGAGGAAATATTGATGTCTAGTTGGTCCAGATTTCACAATGCACCCCACTCTGAATTCACTTGCTCGTCATGCACAAAAATTATGGCTCAAGCTAAGGGTTGTTCGAACAAGTTGGAGCAGCCAACTGTCAAGGAGGATGAGTCACCCCATGAGGCCAAAGAGTTGTCAACATCTGGAGGAGAACACATTGAAGAGGAACTAAGGGATTCAACACAAACTAATGTTGGGACAATGAATGTTGAAGCTTAAAATGAAAAGGAAGAAGTTGATTCCCATAGGACAACTGAGAGTTATGATGAAAATATAGTCAAAAGGGAGTTGGAAAACCTTTCCTCTACTAGCAAAGAGTAGTCCCCTAGTCTAGAGGAAGAGCCATTGGTAGTTGATGATGAATCAATGAACTTTGCAGTAACATATGCTAGGATAGCCAATGCAGATGCTGAAAATCAGCAAGAGGAACGGGATGACAACCTTGGAAAGAAAGAAAATGATGACAAAGGAATAAGTGAAATGAGATTAAGAGACCTCTCCTTCATAAGCGACGGTGATCAAGGATCTGAAAATATAGATTTGCAGGTGTGGGAACAACCACTCACCATGACTATCTACCATCAAACTTGTTTTTCAAGTGATGATAAGGACCCAGTAGCAGAAATATATGACCAGCTCATCTCTAGATTAGCAAAGGATTGGTCAAAGCTAAAATACCAAGTGGATGTGGTGGTACTACTACTGCCAAATTGGTGCATACTTCATGATTCATCACACTCTAAGTTTGTATGTGAGCTATGCAAAGAGGCTATTGAACAAGTTAGAGGGCAAGTGGAGGAGCCAAGTGCTCGACCTCCTCTACTTGTTGCCCATAACAAAGAAGAAGAGAAAAGTATTGAATCAAGTGATCGCTTAGCTAAAGGTGGACCTCAAGAGGATGTTGGGGCCACAATAGAAGGATGGAAACACAATCTCAAGTCTTTGAGTGATGAAGTAGATCGAGTGGAAATTTTGTCCACCAGTCATCAAGAAATTCTTCCTCTTGAAGAGTAGTTGTGCACAATGGATGATAGGATTTTTGGTGAGTCCTTGGAGGGATATTGCATAGTGGATTTTGGTCCCCTTGATGAGGTTCCATCATTTGATGACTTCTTTCCATTAGGAGCTATATTGTGGAGGTACACCAACACTGAAGAAAAATACATTCTAGAAGATAGTAACGATGAAGGCATACCACTTGCCCCTCTCCTTGATGAAATACTAGAGCCTCCAGAGTGGGAGAGGGGTTCCTTATTTGTCTACAATGATGGTGACCAAGAAGAAATGACTAAACACCATGAGGAAATGCATTCACAACAAAGAGAAGAAGACAAAGGAAGAGGTGCTGAGATGGATACCAGTGGAGATGAAGCACCTGGCCAACTACAAAATGCAACTTGGAGTCCTTCCACCATGATCATTGTTGATCCTCCTTCATATTCAGATGGCTACAATAGGACAGATTCATGCATGTCATCATCCCATGACATAGAACATCATGAAAGTAAGATCGACACCTAGGAAAGGAGATGGGACAACATGCTACCCCTTGAATACAACAAGCAAGAAGAGGCTTGGGCAATAGAAACCCAGGTAGATGAGGTGTACTTCCTTGAAGAATAGCCAGTGGAGGTTGTGGATCCCACATGAAGATTAGAAGGGTTTTCTTCGGCCCCGTTCTACCAGTCTTATGCAAGCTTAATGTCCGAAGTTTTGCACCCTCCATTGTGCCCGCCTAAGGCTGCCAATGCACCTATCGACAATGTAGTGCTTGCTCTTGATTGTCAAAGGCTACCACCTCTGCATGATGAAATCTAGGTTCTATCCTTCCTTGCCCTTGTTAATTTTCGTAGCTGCATTTATCATTTTGATAATGGGAGTGAGGGATGGAAAACATGTTTATGGATTAACCATGGGTTCAATGAATCACCTCAATTGCTAATTTTACATGATGATGTGATTAAGTTTGAATGCTGCAATGTTGCAATGTTCAATGTATTTCTTCGTCAAATTCTAATCAAGTTTTCAGAGTGGATGGTGAAGGTCTTCTAGTAGTGTCAAGTGGTCTAGGTGTTTAATTCAAAGAGAATAAGTTATTGGTTGGTCTAATTCTAATGTATTCTAGAATCTTATATCTCTCACATCTTAAGAATCTGATAGTCACTATTGGTCCTTTGTGAAGTCTAGTTAAGTGAAAAATCTAAAATTTTGCTTCAATGCCACTGTGATTCTTAGTCCTAAGCATGAGCTTCAATGCTTGTGGGTTGAAATAAAAGGAATTAGAAATTGAAAATCAAAAGAAAAGAAACAAAATAAAGAAAGCAAAATATTGAAAATAAAAAGAAAATAAATTTAGCCTTTCAGGGGTATCTGAGCAACTCTACCAGGGCTATGGATGCCTATCCGGTTTATGAGCAATGTTTGAGAAAATCACAATGACAAGCTCATAGCAATGGGTGCCTGACTGGGAGAGAGGCAATGTCCCAAATTCTTTTGGAGTTACAATAAACTACATAGCTTAACTTGATGGAGCTTGGGTTCCTGTAGCGAATGAAGGATGGGAATTAATGCAACTACACACACTTGGATTTTTAGCATATTGAAGGTTAGGTTGGCTAGTGGTTTTGATCCTTTGGTTGAGCGTCTGATTTGTTTTCCCTAGCGTGAAGGTTGGAACTAGATATCTTCAGTTCGTGATTCTAGTTTGTCATCAAAATGATCTTGAGCATTTCCCTAGTGAGTCGCCATTTGTTGTGCATGTTTTGCATACACACCCCATTCAGAACAAGGACCCTCTCTTCCTGTTGCCTTGTCGGGTCATTTTGAGTCGTTGACTCATTTTGCATGCCCCCAATTTTGGCATCTAAAATGGTTTGTAAGCCTCATAGTATCATTTCAATTCAACCATGTTTCACCCCACAAAATTTTCTAAGTCCTTCGAATCCTCCAGATCTACCCTATTGGATTTCCTTGGTCGGATTTCCCTGCTCGCTCGATTCGCTTTTTCCTTCATTTTTGACTTTGGGGACAAATTTCCTATGGATTTGGGATTTTTTTTGGTGCCTAAGTGAACTGCCAAGGTTTCATTAGGTTTTGGGAAGTTGCAAAAATTTCATTCTAGGACCTGGCTCCTCTGTGGCCATTTCTGGGACTCTGCCCCTTCGTGGTCATTTTGAACTTCTTCCGGCCCCCAGCGACCCAGCCTCTAAGACCCGACTCCTCCATGTCTTTTTTGAACTTTTGCCAGCCCACAGCGACCCAACCTCTGGTACCTAGCTCCTCCGTGGTCATTTGCAGGACTTCGTCCCTCCTTGGCCATTTTGACGTTCTTCCAGCCCCCAATGACCCAGCCTTGGGGACCCAGCTCCTCTGTGGCCATTTCTAGGACTTCATCCCTCCTTGGCCATTTTTCCCTTCTACCGACCCCTGATGCCTTGACCTCTAGGACTTAGCTCCTCTGTGGTTGTTTCCAAGACTTTGTCCCTCCTTGGTCATTTTGACCTTCCATCAACCCTCGGCGACCAAACCTTTGGGACTTGGCTCCTACATGGCCGTTTGTAGGACTTTGTCCCTCCTTGGCCGTTTTGACCTTCTGCCGGCCCCTGGTGACCCAACCTCCGGGACCCAGCTCCTCCATGGCCGTTTCTGAGACTTTGTCCTACCTTGGCCATTTTGACCTTTCTTCAGCCCTCGGTGACCTGGCCTCCAGGACCTGACTCCTCTGTGGCCGTTTCTAGAACTTTGTCCCTCCTTGGCCATTTTGAACTTCTGTCAGCCCCCAGCCACCCGACCTCTGGAACCCAGCCCCTTAATGGTCGTCTCCAGGACTCCATCCCTCCTTGGTCCTTTTGACCTTCCCCCGACAACCCAGCCTCTGAGACTTGGTCCCTCCATGGCCATTTTGAACTTTCATCAGCCCTCGGTGACCCTGCCTCTAGGACCCATCCCCTTTGTGGCCATTCCCATGACATTCCTTTTGAGTCGTTGTGTGCTCATTGCCATTTCAAAGGGAGGTGACCCTCTAGCCTTCCCTTTTCAAGCTTCTATTTTTTTTTAAATGGGTCAAATTTTGAGGAAGTTTTTCTTGGCACTCTTTCTTCCCCTTTTCTTATGTGCTATAATTGAAAAATCTTGGTTTTTCCAAGTTTTGTGAGGTCTGAGAACCTCTCTTTCAATTTTCTTTCCTCTGTTCACTACCTTCCCCCTTGGGCCCCCATTAATGTTTATGGTCCAAATGAGCTCCAATGACAAATATTATGATCTTTCAATGATGCATGGATGGATCTAACAGGGAGTTTACAGGATTTGACTAACTTTTTCCTTGATTTGTGTATGAAAGCACTTACGACACTTCATCTATGCAGGATTCAAGAAGCCTATTGTGAGTCTGTCAGGGAGACCCATTGAGAAAGTTGAACAAGGAATGTGCATAGCTCATGTCACCATTCATTTCATGTTTGCCTCTACCCCTAGCACATACCAATAGGGTCGGCATTAGAAGAAGGCCTGTGCGAAGGAATTCTATGACAAAAATGCAACGGGGTGGCCTTGAAGTAGGCATGAGGGAGCTATCCTACTTTACACCTGATGATGAAGACCCGTCCCTCGAATCAGGGGCAACCAATCCATTGATGTCAGTCATCGACAAGCTCATTTGATCCAATGAAGAACACTGCAAACACATCAAGTAAGAAGGTAGCTTTTAGGCAGTTTTAGCTATAGTGAAAAGGGCAATCAGCTAAATGACAAAACTACTACAGCACCTAAACACTAGGTGATAAAACAGGGAAAAGGCAAAGATATATTTTAAATAGTTGAATATTGTGGGGTAGGTGAAACCCTGATGTAATTGAATCTAAGCCACACAATGTAATTCTATCCTAGCCATTCATTCAAGCTTTGGAAAACTATAAATAGGGCTCTTCCCCTCATTTGTAAAGAGGTTGGAGAGTTGTTGTAAAAAGAATTTGTAGTAATAGAAAACAACATTGAATGATTTTATGGATGTTCTCTTTGAGTTTTCTCATCTTGCATGCATGGTTCTACCTTCCATAGTAGTTTTAGTTGTAGATTTTTGAATGGAAGTGATAATGGAAATTGCTATTATGGTATTTGATGAACTTTCAGCCCATACTTTTAGCACTTGTTGATGTCAAACTGTTGTGTAAATTTAGCCTAGGCTTCTTGATTTCAATGTTGCAACTTAGATCAATTGCATATGCATGATGTGCATGTGCAATCTAAAAAGTTGCAGTCCTTAGAAGATTGCAATGGTTTTCTGTAACTGTAGGTTCTTCTTGGCCAAACAAAACCTAGTTTAGGGAGTTTGTCTACTGTAGCAGCCACCATGATCACTGTTCCTTCGTAGTTTCAAATCCAGGAACCTTCTCTCTTCCTTGCCCCCCTCTTTACTTTTTTTTAATGAGTAACCTTAGGCAAGGTTCATTGCACATTGTAGAGCTAAATCCAATGAAAAAATGGAGTTCAAGACTATTTTTTGAACCTACAACAAATGTACAACTTCCCCATCTTAGGAACTCCATTTCAAGACCCAACTTCCCATGGTTTGCAACTCATTTGTAAGTACGCCTTATGATTCTAGCAAAATCACATAAAACAACTGAGATATTCCAGGCACTATCAAGACATGACATTAGAGACCTTGGGATAGTGTTCTTCAAATTGATTCTAGAAGATTGTCTTTCAAGAGAGGTGATGCATCTACGCATTACCTATGTTGAGAAGTGCATAAAAAAAAAATCAACAGGAGCTTGTTTCTATAAAAGCAACCACAAGGGTAGTTGTCTAGGGTTGGAGAGTTTGCTATAGGTTAGCAGGTTGAGCTTTTGCATGTGTGAGGGTTTGAAGCATGGAATGGGATGTGTGGATTCATGATGGAATGGATGGATAGCTTGTGCTTCAGAAGTGTTCATGGAGTCTCTGAAGATGTATTGTAATGGGTTTTCATTGCTAAATAATAGATGGAGTGTGGATGTTTTTGGAGGCTGGTTTTTTCTCTCTTGAGGGTTTTCCCAGGGTATATCTTGTGTCATCTTTCATGGGTATGTTTTCTATTCTCTTTCATGTTGATATTGAGTATTTATTTACATGTTTTTAGATTTGGGTTATGTGGAAATTGTCATTATATGGCTACAAGTTTTTCTTACAACTTTCTCCAAGGGTTTCATCTATTTGTTCTTGTTTTATTTGTGTCTTTTGATGATTTTTTTGTTTTGTTTATGTTTTCTAATGATTACAAAATTTAAACTAATCTATCTAATCTATGAAATGATGCTGAAAAAAAGAGGGAAAAATGTCAAAATCTAACACTTTTTTCAACTAAAATATGTAAGAATTTTATCTCCAAAAATGGTTGCAAAATCTAATTAAATAAGCAATAACTTGAATGCACAAAAAAATGTTTAAGGAACTCTATTATTGGATCTAAAAATGGTAAAAAAAAAAGAGAAGAAAAACAAAGACTAAAAAGCACCCAAAAACTTTTCTAAAAGGTCTATATAGAGACTCATTCACCCTTGGGCAAATGGGTTTTTTTTTAGGGTTTTTTTAAAATTGAATTTTTAGAATATGATTTTATCTTATTGGATTGTTGGTTCTAATCTATAATAGGTGCTTCTATAACATATTTTTCCAAAATAAGGTATCTTAAATTCAAGTTTAACTAAGGTAAAATGATGAACTAAGTGATGGGCCAAGTTTTTGGTCTAGTTTTGGGTAGAATCTATAGTCTACTTGCTCATAAACGTCATGGAATTTAATGCTTAAGTGTTGGTATTGGCTTAATGTTTCCCTCAAACCATTGACATTTGACATTACCCTATATTTGTATGCATGTTTTATAGTGAATAAAATAAATTTCTGAGTTCGAGCATCTGAGTTCTTGTTAGTTTAGAGGATACTTATCCAAGGGGGCCCACTTGGTGAGTAATCCATCTTCTTAGTTTAGCATTAGTTTAGTATTGATTGTTGTTTGATACTTAGTTAGAAATCTGGCATTGACTATTCTTGTAGCCACTAGAAGTTCATTTTGTGTTTGTTCCTACAACCAAATAGACAGAGTAGTTTCATGTTTGTCACCTAGATCTTTATTCCTACACACATTTCAACATAAGTATAGTTGTTTGTTGATTTCAACATTTGCTTTATTTCCTTTCGAATAGTTTACTTTTAGCATTGTGTTTCTTAGCTGTAGAATGCAATGACTACTTGAGCCCCTAGTGCACATACAGTGTTGACCCATTTCAAGTTCACATCCCTGGGTTGACAAGTTAAATGCACCTTCATCATGATTGAATGTCTATTTAGGTTAGATGTCCAGTCTATGAATCATGGTTGTAAAGGCTTAGTTATGAAATCATTATAGAAGGCCAACACTAAGTGACTATTTTTAGTATGTAATTTCAATCTAAATCTAAACTTAGATGATTGAATGATGATCTTATTACAATTTCAATGCAAAATGAATGCAAACCTATTCCATTTTTTCTTATTTTTTGTGAATTTAAGTGATCCAAACATGCAAAAGTAAACCTTAAATGCAATGGTCACTAATGCAAGATTAAAGAACCCTAAATGAAATGCAACTAATTCAACCTAACAAAAACCTAGTGCAAAGCTCAAATCTAGGATTAAAGGACTCCAATTTTTATAATTTTGTTGAACTATGGTAGGTTCACCAAAATGAAACATAGAAAAAGGGGTAGGGTTAGGGTTTCCCAAAGTGGAAATGTGTATCCAAAAGAGGAAAATAGATGCTACCTCTCTCTAATTTCATTAGAAATGAGATCTCCACAAAGAATTGGCTGACAACCCTTAGGTGAATCAACTATTTGTGGGAATCTTTAGATTTATTTTTTCTATTAGGACGGGGGTCAAGGTCAATCAACACTTTGGGGAGAAAAACTAAAAAATAGTAAATCAACTCCAAAATCCAATATATCACTTGGATTTACTAGATTAAGCATAAAACTAAGAGAAACAACAAATTTTCTAGAAAATTTGTGAGATAAATGTTGTGGAATTGTCATAAAATGGTGTTTCTGTAAGCTTGATAAGGTCTCATTCACCTAGGGGTGAATGGGCCCAAGTGCCCTATTATGGAAATTTTTGAAGTGTTATTACAATCGTACAATGATAAACAACTACAATTTTCAAGTGTTATTACAATCTTTACAAAGCACAATGAAAGAGAAGATTTTTCCACTTGATATCCTCTCAATTAATGAAGCTTAAAACCAAAATCAGAATACTAAAGCAAACTGATATAAAAATCAGCAATCTGGAAATGATTATCAACAAACTGAAAACACATAAAAATAATCACAACTCCTGCACAATACCTCCAGAAGATGAAATATAGCTTGCAAAAGCTCTTGAGAAGGTTGGCGCCTAATTCAAAATGATAAAATAGCATCTAAACTCAATCATTAATTTATGCACGAATCCCAATGCTCTCTAAAAAGGTACAACCTCCTTGCAAGGGTGATTTTGCTTAATAAAATTTGAAACTTAAAATTAAATTTTGATAACCTCCAAATATGGTCGCCTCTATTATAGAAATGCAATGATCAAATACCCATAACCAAATAAAATTCATACTAAAAGTTATATACAAAAATCACTTCCAACCATGATAAACCAGCAACATAGAAACTAGAAATATCTCACCAAAACTCCACAATAATGCTCAATATGTACTTCTGGATGAAGCACACTCTCAATCCACCACCTAGGGAACCATAGTTGTAGGCCCAAAGAATCAAGTAAATTTGCTAAGCTTTCCCTTAGCCAGATTCTGGATTCATTCCAGCAACGTAACTTTTCTCTTCAAAAGTATGCATAATCAGCTCTTCAAACAACAACAATATATAAACTTCAATTGGCAAATGAAGCAACAAGAACTCTTCAAATTCCAAGAAGTTGAATCACTTCAACTTCCAAAAGGTATGCCACCTTTTTGCATTTTACTTTTTGAAATAATATAATATTACTCAACCTCCTTTTCACTTTGCAACAATAAAGCATTTAATAAATTATTAAATGCACAATTGACCCCCTTAATGGCCCCTCTTTTAAAACAACATGAAGTTATTACTCCTAGGCATGGGGTACAACTAAGAAACATGAAAATTGACTAAGTATAAAAACTCAGTCCATGGAGATAACCAAAACTAATGCCAATACTGAAACAGATGGATAGCAAGATGACTTGAGTTGAGCTACTGATGATGCTACTACCAAATTTACACTTACTAAAAATAGCCAACCGCTATAAATAGTAAGTTCACATCAAAACAATAGATAGCCAAACTGAACACTAACCTGCAAAGGATTGAACTGTTGCTAAACAATTACTACCAAAAGATAGACTTGCTAAAAATAGCAACTACTATAAATAGTAAGTTTGCACAACATCCTCTGAACGCCAACTGAGTAATATCTGAAAGAGGAAACCCTAATTTTCCACGTCAGCTTAGCCTGCGGATTTCCAGAAATAGGCTAAATCCTATTGAAGAGTGTAGGGCCAAAATGGGGACATTACATTCCATCATACTTGCATTATTTTGAGTGAAACACCATCGTTTTTTAGTCTATTTCTCTCCTTTTAGGTGAAAAACCCTAAGAGAGCAAGAGAAGAACATAGACCTAAAATCTATGGTTCATTTTGGTGAATTAAAATTTTGAATACTTTCTTGTCTGATTTGGAGTCCATCATAAATCTAGCTTGCATTTCCCTTGCATTAGGGTTTGCATGGATTAATTTGCATGTTAGTTGTCAAATTTTGCATTCATGAAAAGTGCATTTAGGTTGCATTTTTGGCATGTAAATTCATTTAATTTTTTTGAAATTTAGCATTTTCATCTTAGGTCTACACCTTACAGCCCAATAAACATCAAAATTCATCAAAAACATTTGAAAATTCTTAAAAAATCCCTCACTGGGACACATTCACCACCTTGGGAAAATCAATCCCTTTTTCACCCCTAAAACTGCCCTTTATAGGACTGAAAACCCTATTTTTAAGCTTTTATTTGCTGCCATTACCCATCTATATTAGTTGGCTGAGTTTCTATAACATGCATTTCATTAAATCTAGTCTAAATTAGCTCATTTCATGCATGGTTTAAATTTCAATTTTGCATTCTCACATTGTTACAAAGCATAATCAATTCATAGTTATCCTTAGAATTTGAAAAATTGCATTCCTCTTTTGCATGTTTGCTTTCATTTAAAGAATCAACATTACATAATGTTTTCATTACAAATTTTGATAGTTATCATCTTTCATATTCTATTTTTAGATCTTATTGCATGTTGTAAGAGAATTTTGTTACATGCATATGCATATGACATCTTTTCCCTTCTCTTTTTGTTCATCATTGATCCCTCTCCTAGTTTACCTTATGTGGATGAGGTTATTCTAGTGAAGGAAACCTTTTATAATAATAACAATCACATTTGTTCTTCAACTATCATCTCTCACACTTGTGATGTCGATATTATAGTGCTAGAAGAACCAATTGATGACAATTTTGAAAATCCGAGTTGTTTCTCTCCTCTTACCTCTCCTATTAGACATAACATGACTAAAGGAGAGGACATCACACTAAGTAATCATGATGATCACACAACACACCAAGATAATGAGATCATATAAACATTTCTAAACATCACCTTACCTAATATCCATAACCATGCATGTTGTTCTTCTCCTAATATCCCTCCTTGACACCATGAGGATAGGTTGGTATTAGAAGATACCCCTATTAAGAGTCATGAGACTCTTGACCCTCCCTTCCTTAATACTCCTACCATTTGAAACAATCTATTTGGTCCTTCTCTTGATACCTCTCCCACTTGTGATGAAGCTACTTTACAAATTTCAATGTTGGATGAACATATTACAAGCTCTCTTGGTAGGGTAGATAATATGAAACAAGAAAATGAGACCTTAGAAACAACTACCAATAAAATAGAGTCTTCTTCTAATCTCCATACTCTCAATAATCAAAAAAATTCCACCATTCATAACTCCCTTACTTATGATGAAGTCCTTTTAGAAGAAGCAATCTATGAATGTCAAAAACATTTGATTTGTAGTTCTTCTACAAACTCTCCTTCTAGGGATAATATCATGGTGCTAGAAAATGATAACACTAATAATGTGTCTTCCTTCAATAAATAGGTGATTCTCAATTTCCCTTTATTAGAGATACATCAACCCAAGACCATCGAGGTTATGAATGCACAAGTGTCCATTAGATCCCCCTCGATCAATGGACCTCATACATACCCTGTGGGACATCCTAACAACTCTCTAATTCTCTACCCACCTTCATACAAACAACAAACTCTAAATAAACTTGAACTTGTCCTTTACCCTTCTAATAATAATGTTTCACAACAACTGAGTCATAATACCATTGCTCATATGTATAACACTTGAAACAATCTATAACCACCACAACCAACCCTGACACCCTTGTCGTTGCCTAATCCTATCCTATCAAATCCTTTATTTCCAAGTTGAAAGGAGTATGATCTTGTTGAGAAACTTAACAATACTCCTTCTAAGATATCATTGTGGGACCTTATTCAATCCTCCCCTCACTATCACAACATGACCCAAACAACCTTACAACAAGTTCCTGTCTCTTCTAATGTGCAACCAAATGACATAGCAGACATCATTCAAAGAATAAATGTTCAATGACATTATTTTCCACCAAAGTGAGCACCCCTCTTTGGATGTGCAAAAACAAAATAATCCTTTCATGATCAGAGTGCAATACAAATGAAAAGGGATAAAGAGAATTCTTGTAGATACTAGTTTTTCCCTTAATGTGTGTAGTGTAAGCCTTTTGGATAGGCTTGGCATTGATCAATCAACCATTCAACTTGATTCTTTATCTATTAAGGGAATTGACAATGTCGCAAAAGAAACCACTTGGGGTCATCATGATACCTTTTATAGTTAGAGTGGCATCTTTGAATACACAAATCCATGTTATGCCTTATGATATTTCATGTAATCTTATCATAGACAAACTATGGATTCATGCAATGAAAGGTGTACCTTCCACTCTTCATCAAAAAATGAAATACATTTACAACAGAAAAATATACACACTTGACACTAATCCCAAGCCTTTTAATGTCTTACAACTTGAGAAAAACAAAGAAAATACCTTGAACATATCAACATCAACTACACCAGTGGAACCCATAAAATAGAACAACATTTAGAACAATATATTGAACAAGTCACAAATATAATGCATTGAACATTATATCTTTCTTCAACAAAAATTTCTGTGAAGATTTTATAACAATCTTTTAGGTCATATTGTATAGCTCATATTTAGGATGATTCCATTTTTCTATGGGTTAATTTTTATGACTGAAAGGTTAATTGGAAACTTTTTGAGTGATGTTAAAAGATGTTTTGAGTTCAATAATAATGAATTCCTAAAATGTCTAACGAACAATATATTTCACTACAAATAACACTTATAATATTTGTTATTGATGATGACAAAAGAGAAGAATTTAGATAAAAGTTGTTGGGCAAAAGTAGTATGGACAATTTTTCTTTTTTAAATTTATTTCAATGTAGATGGTTTTTTAATAAAAAAGTGAATAATAGAAATAGTTTCGTTATTTTGAGTGTAATATATTATTATATTTTTAAATTATTTAAAATTTAAAAGAATTAATCTAATCTATGGATCATGTTATTTGTGATCTATTGTTAAATCAAGATTAAGTAATATGTTAATAAAATAAATTTTAAGAAAATTTTAATCATAAAGTCTTTCAAAAAATAAATTATAGAGATTTAAATATTTAAATATTCCTTTTTATAAATTATATTTTAAAATTTTATTATATATTAAAAAACATACTTTATTGTATTTAAATATATTGTAAAAATAAATATACCATATTTTAAAAAAATTAATATAAATATCCATTTCATCAATTTTTTTTGTATAATTATTAATAAATTCACATTTATTTTAATGTTAGGTGGACATTTTATTGCTAAGGTTGCAACATTTTACAATTAATGTTGGTTACATATAGTTTATTGTATATCCTCAGACAAAGCTATGCTAGTCACAGGTGATCAAGACAGGAGGTTAAATTATCTTGATACAAAATATTACATGAATTTAATAAAATAGGTTGGTTACAACAATTTTGAAATAATATATAAATATGCCAATTCTTTGCATTCTTGATCTAATTCATTTTCACTAGTTTTGTAGTGGAGAAAGGAGTTTAATGTTGATGTGAATAAATTCGTAGATGAGCTCATTGAACAATCAAGCATATTTTCATAATGTTGTAATAAAGGGTTAAATAATGAAGTTGGACATGAAGTTTTAAAATTGATCTCATTTTGTATGTAGGTGCTTGAATACATGAGGTTTACTTAAATATGTGGGCTTTGAACTGCATGCTTAAAAATGCATTTTCTTAATAATTATGTTTGCTTGTAAGTGCTTGTAACTATAAAGATATGTTTTCAATATACATTCATTTGCATAGTCTAGTGGTTGTTTCACATACACTTCTTCTTCTAAAACCCATTCAAAACATTTGATTTGACATGCATCTAATAAATTTTTGAATTATTAATGTTGCTATGGCTAAGACCATTCTAACTACATCAAGCTTTTTAATTGGTGCAAATGTCTTATCATAATGAATTCCATGTCATTGGGTAAAACATTTTTCTACTAACGTTATTTGTATTTCTCAACAGATCACCTAAATTATATTGAACTTAGTCTTATAGACCCATTTGAATGTTAATCAATATTTACCTTCAAATAGATCTACTAACTCTCATGATTCATTCCTTTCGATGAAATGTATCTCTTCATCCAAAACCTTATCTAATTTTCTTCGTTGATTGATTTTCTCAACATATATAGGATTATGTCACATCGCAGC
>VDFB02133690.1:0-40022 GCA_007258455.2 Sequoia sempervirens | reverse complement strand
AGTTATTTTTTGAATTAGAAGACTATTTATGAAGTTATGCAATGGAGTTATATTTTTTTTTTAATTCTATAAATTGATGAATAAATTTTTTGTCACACTACAATAAAAATATTTAAAACATGTAGTCTAATAGTGGCTAGATTTTGAAAATCAAGACACCCTTGTTTAGCTCTTTTTAAATTAGGTATGAATGATATCAATTATTCTTTTGTAATCATATTTAGAAAGGGAAGAACAAGATTTGAAAAGAAAATTGCTAGAAAATAATTCTAATAACCTAAAAAAGTTAAAAGAAAAGATGAATCTTTGCCTAATTTGGATTAGGCTAGGAATTTATATCGTTTTAATTAAAATTAACCTTCTACTAACTATTCATTTATGTAATGTAAGACACATTGAAAATGTTTACAAATAAAATATATAAGCCAAGCATGTCAACAAACTCTACTAATGAATTTAATTTTAATGTTTTTGATATTAGAACTGCTTTCATCTCATAAGTTTGATTATATTTTCATATATATTTATATAATGGCTATTCTTTTGTACTACTCCTAGATTTAAAACTTAAATTGTACTGATTTTTACTTTATTAATAATAATGTAACCTTTGGTAAACTATTAGGTAATATATATAAAATTTAAAAATTAGAAATCTAATTAATAAGTTTAAATATCTTAAATATAATTATTTAAAAGATATTAAGAAGTATTGATTATTTAAATATATATGTATATACAAACATACATGTATACATATACACACATATATTCTTTTAAATTGATAACACTAAAAATTAAAGCAAAAATTTAAATAAATCTTAACTTAAAGTAAGATAATTATTTTATGTTTTTCTTTGGAATTTAATTTTATAATTATATTGATTTTATAAATTAGGAATATTAATGAATAATTTTATTGTATATTTATATATTTTTAATAAAAATATATTTAGGTCATTATAATATTATAAGTATACATTTAAATTGGAAGTTGATTACATATTATTACAAGCAAGTTGAATTAGTTCATCAAAATCATCAAAAGTTCAACTTGATCCAATTTTACCTCTAATGGATTTGAATCTTTTCAATGATGTAATCATAAAATAGACCATCATCCACACCAATTATACGACAACCTTTAATTTTATTATAAACTTTCTAAAAAGCACTTATTTTTAAAATATTTCAAAGAAAAGAAAAGAAAGAAAGAATGAATAACACCTTCAACTGCTCAAAATTATTTCACCTTGTAAACTGAGGAGAAAGGGACAATAAAGAGCCACCACACAGAGATTTGCATGTGATTATATCAGATGAGATTCATGGAAGGTATAGAGTAAGCACTGTTGAATATTGCCCTTGACATTAACATACTCATAGTAAGAAACAGTTCTTTTAAATCCCACCTTCTCCAACAGCTTGATGGAAGCCATATTCTCAGGTAAAACCAAGGCCTCCACTCTCTCCAAACTGAGATCAGTGTAACCAATTTTCAAACACTGCTTGACTGCTTGTGTTGTAATTCCTCTCCTCCAATACTCCCTTCCCAGGGCATATCCTATTCTCCCATATCTAACCCCATTTTCATGGGTCCTTACCTCCAGCTTGATGTGACCCACAGGCTTTCCATTGAGACACACAGCCTTGAACCATGACTCATGTGGTGGAACTGCCTGCTGCATTTTAACAAGAAACTGCTTGGCTTCCTCCATGGCTGCACAGGGATTCCACGTCGTATACTTTGCCACCTGGTTGTCTCCTGCCCATGCAAGGAAGTCCTCAACATCTTCTTCCACGTTAAAGTCTCGAAGACTTACTAAATCTGAATGGTCGTTACACTCCATTGTTGCTTCTGCTGCAGTAATGTGAGAACTGAGGGCCTTGATAAGCAATTTATTTGAGCTTTTCTAAGGCATGGGAAAGAATGGTCGATTAAAAAACTCTTTGTACAGCACTGAGTTAGCATCTGAGGTAGTTCTTGAATGCAGTCTTTATAATTAATTAAAGCTAGTGCTATTGTTACTCTGATTCCCGACTTCCACTATCCTCTAGAATAAGGAAAACATGCAGGACAGCTGAAATCATGGAATAAACTTATACATCTTTTAGAAAAGCTATTAGTGCCTGCCTTCTTAGAAAATCTGCCACGAGCCCATTTCAGGTTTCGTTTTATGAACCATGGAACAAGAAAGTAAAAGGTTGCATCCACTTATATGCTAGGGGGGAAGAAGGAAAATAAAATAATGAATAGTTGGAAATAAAGAAGAGGAGAGATAGGCATGTGTTATTAAGCATGGACAAGAAAACCAGAGGCTACATTTTCTATATTTGAATGCTTTTGTGATTTGGAACAAATGGAGGGGCATAAAGGTAGAGTGGAATAAATTATTTTGTGGTGGGTCCTGGTTTAATGAGCACATGGTTATTCTGGTTTATGAGAAAAATATTTAAAATAGTTTTAGTTAATTATAAAATGTATTTAATATTGTAAAAGCTTTTGATGTGGGGTATATGATTTAATTCAACTTAGTTTAAGAGAATAAAGGAGTCATTATAGAGATGTTTGAGTCTTTTTTATTTATATATTGGATGCATTGGTTTTTTTGCTTGGGGTATTAAATAATGGGAGAAAAGGTGGTTAGAAAGCTTCTAATGAGTTTCCTCTTACTTTCTGGTCTCTTTCCAATAATAAAGAGAGATGGGATGGAGTCATTTGACACTTGTTGATCAATGACTTGATCATCTTGTACTTCCTAATTGTGTGTGGAGGTTGAAGTTTTGCTTAAGTTACTTTTTGAGAAGATCTTGAGGTGCACAAAGTAGAGTTTTGGCTCTCATTTGTCTTTGGATTGGTCCCATGAGAATAACAACAACAATTTCTCATTGTAACTGTAATAATATATTGCATCTTACATTCTTTCTTGAATAGTTGAGAGTGTTTATTTTCATGTTAAGGATTAGAGATTGATATTGTATTGTGAATATTTTTGCTGGTAGATATACTTTCATTTTGGTGATTTGGAAGCTGAGTTTTTTTGAAAAATAGTTTAGCCAAGGTATATTGGTGTCTCTTTCTTTTGTGTGGAACTTTTTAATCTTTAATTCTCAAGTTATGTGTGGTTTATGCTAGAATGTTGCTATAGTCTATAGATTGATGATGCTATCATGATATCATTTCTCATAGGATGGACATGGAATATTTCATATTAGGGTTAGTGTAAAAAACTATCTATATTTCCTTACATTTGGTATCCATTTAGTATCAAGATTTATTTATGATAAATTAGTACTATTAGTGCACATCTTTACTTTGATTTAAGAATTTTATTTAGGTCTAAAGTAGGTAAATCCTTCCTTGCACCATGGTATTCATCCTTGTTCAAGTGGGAGTTGGTTGTAGTTGATCTTGTCTAAGGTACAATTATGGAAAATACTTCTAGAATAGTGGTGAAGAGGACCAATGGAAAAATATTAAGTAATATTGCACCGATAAGTTCTAGTAGTTTTGAAACTAGTGTTGAATTTTGAAAGAGTTCTCACAACCTTGTTAGAACTCAACAAGGCTCTTAAAAATATTTTGAATGCCAATCCAAGTGCCAACAAGATTATTTTTCTCACCAAGGTGCTGAAAACCCAAGGATAATTCTTGCATCACCATTAATACACATACAAAGTTCACTAACCACCAAATCTAATGGATGTCCAAATTTTTTATGGTTGTCCATGCCTAATTTATTTCTATAGACCACTTTTTTTGATGTGTCATTCCCCAATCCATTTTTCTTAGTGAGTTTCTTGAGAAATTTGTATCTTCTACACTCAACCCCATGAACCATTAATGAAAGGAATGTTCCTTCATGCCCTAGTCGATTAGATAAAATTTGAAAGAATGCTTTTTTTTAGATTATTTATTGAGATGGTGGTTATGATTTTGTCTCTACAACATATCATAAATTTATTTTTGATAGATTTGGTGTATCTCTTTAGGAGAATATAAGACTTCTATTTTTTTTCAAATTTTTGATATTGTAAAAATTGGTTCAATTCCTTTGAATCAAAATAGATTACTCTTTTTTACCTCTTCCTAGTTCTAGTATGTTGTGTAATTATTTAGCTTACTGGCTAAGCTTGTGTATATGGTACTTACCTACTATGTTGCCTAAGTATTCTTACCTCTATATATGAATTATTCTAATTGATTTTGAGAGTTGTATGTTGTGTAAAATTTAGTTTGCAAGAACTATTTTTGGGTCTTTCTTTCCCTCTTAGCAATTATCAAACCCTTGACCTACATACATGGTTTCAAGAACCGGTAAGGTAGAGATTTATGTGACTTTTGGTAATCTTTTATAGGTTTCATGTGTTGTTGTGAGTGGGGAAACTCCATTAAGTCCATGTGCATCACCATTTTCCATTTATAACCTTTTTCTCTCCCTTTCCTCCCATGAATCATTAGAGTAGGAGTAGGTTTTAATTTTAATATATGTTGAGTTGAATCATTAGAGTAGGAGTAAGTTCATCAGGGAGAATAGAGGTGGATAATTTTTGGAAATAATTTTGAAATGTGGAAACTGAATATGGAGGATCTGTTGAGAGATCGAGATCTGTGGGATGTTGTTGATGAGAATGTTTCAAGGCCCATAGATCCTACTCATGCTTCTTAGTATGATGTTATGGACCGTAAAGCCAAGGGTCTAATTAGATTGTGCTTGGTAGACTCAATTGGTGTCAAAATGGATGAGGAGGAATTTTTTTTCAAATATTGCTTTGTTCTTTTCTCGATTCATGGGATTCTCTTGTTATGGCTATTAGGAGTACTTTTGTTATATTGAAGACTAAAGATGTGGTGGGTTCTTTGCTTTCTAAAGAGATGAGGACGAAGGTATCCATTAGCGCTAAGGAGGCCCTAAGTGTTCATGGAAGACCTAAGGAAAAATGCAAGAATAATGAGAAGCATGATAAATCCAAGTCCAAGGGGAGATCTAAATCTCTTGGAAATTCCAAAGTTATTTGCTGGAATTGCGGTAAGCCTGAACATGTTCATAAGGAATGCAAAGAAGAAAATAAGAAGAAGAAGAATAAATTTGATTATGATTTTGAGTCTGAGAAGGAAGATGGTGACACATTCATTGCAGCTTTGGAAACTCATGTAGGTAATGATACATGGTCAATTGACTCAGGTGCATCTTTCCATATGACCTTTAATAGAGATTGGTTTTATGAATATAAAGAATTTTATGGGGACAAGGTGTACTTGGGTGATGATTCTTATTTAAATATTGTTGGCCATGGTAAAGTCAAAATTAGGTTTCCTGATGGTAGAATAAAAAGGATTAATGGTGTGTTGCATATCCTTGGATTAGTACAAAATCTGTTATCTGTGAGCAAACTAATAGATGTAGGTGTGTAGGTAGTATTTTCTGATGCATGATGTAAGATGGTCGGGGGTGCTATGGTGATTGCTAGAGGTGTAAGATATCACACATTGTATAAGCTTGATGCATGCATTGTTGATTGCAATAGTATTTTTGTGAAGAGCAAGTCTAGATGGAAGAAGTGAGGGTTTCACCTTCAATAGATGGTCAGGGCTTTTGGGTACCCAAGGGTGCTCTTTCTTTTAAATCAAATTTACTTGTAAAGAAAACTATGTTATGGCACTAGACACTTGGCCACATTGTAAAAAAGGGTTTAAGGATCTTGAAAATTAAAAACCTCGTTGAAGGTTTGTCTAATTGTAATATTGAATTTTATTTTTGTGAGCACTGCATTTTTGGAAAGAAAAACCACGTTCAATTTTACTTGAATTCTCATAAATCTTGTGGTGTATTGGATATTATTCATTCCGATGTGTTTGGTCTTGTAGATATTCGTTCAATTGGTAACTCCACATATTATGTTTCATTTATTGATGATTATAGTAGAAGGACATGGGCATATTTTCTAAAGAGTGAATATGAAGTTTTCAGTCGATTTAAAGAATTTAAAGCAATGGTTGAGTTGCATATTGATCTATAATCAAAGATTTACAAATTAACTTTCTCTTAATTCTAATTAAATTTTTTTCACGACTGCAAAACACAATTGTATGGTTATGTTCTTTAACCGTTGAAATCACAACATTGTGTTCACTTAACTCTTTACCCAAATTAATGAAACATTAACTAATTACTTAAATATCATATAAAATTCAAAGAAGGAATTAAGACACTAAAAGAAATAATAGAGATAATAGCGAGACAATGAGAATTTTTTTAACAAAGTTCACCCATATGTTCGGGCTATGTCTCTAAGTCTGCTTCTCAATGTGGAACGACTTTGTTAATGATGCCAAGCTTGAGACCTACATTACAATTTCTTCACAATCTCTCTTAACACTTAAAGAATCTTTGCATCCTCCTCTACTTACATCCAAGGATTACAAAATACAAAGTCTTTGAGCATATAACACTCTCCAAGTTTCTTCCTTGCCTGAACCTCCAAAATTCCTATTCTCCTCTTAAGAAAAATTTCCCCTTCCAAACTTGTTAACAAGAGAAAAATAACCCCTTTTATACAATTTTACATCCTTTTTATGGGGTAACAATAATATCCTGCAAATATTTGTTATATCTCTAATTTGAGATATAAATCTTTACCATTTTGCTTATTACCCCTTATCTTTATAAAATTTCCTTATTTGATTTTATAAATCTTATATAGAAATCTTTAAAATGGACTTGTATCTCCCTTTAAATATCTTTGAAATATTCTTAAATATATTTAAAAGCCCCTTTTAATTCTTTTAATACCAGCTTTAAAAGATTAATAGTTATATTAGGGGGAGGGTTTGGTTTACCCGATCCCTCCTTTCACTCTTTACCATTGCTATCTTGATTAAACACCATAGCCTCCAATATATCTTCAAACTGTGCACATGGCACAATGGTAGGAGAAAAGGTATTGGAGGGGCGGGCTTTGCTCCCCCTCCAAAATCAGACTTAGTATTCTTTAAATAAACTCTGCACCTAGTATATATTTTAGGCATGCATTGGCTCACTAGTGAGGCATGGTTTTCATAGGTGAATAGTTGGGGGTTCAACCCCAACCAAATAGTTTTTACCAATGGTCTCAACAACCCCTTCCTAGTGCAGATTATGAGGTGCAATGTGGCATTAGTTTGTTGGGCAACACGACACTCTATGATTCACCAATTCAAAGACATGTGTCAGAATATGATTGGACCATGTCACCTAATGTCGAGTCAACATGCCAACTATACCAACCATGTGTCATCATAAGATCTCACCACATCATCATATAGATGCCATGTTAGCATGCTGACATCATCAAGGGTACTATTTTTGTCAACCTTTTCCTATGAACTTGGACCGGCCATATCTTTTGCATACAAGCTCCGTTTGACATGGAAAAAGGAGCATTGAAATCGTCTCGATGATCCCTTCAATTTGATGCCATCCTCATCTGATTTTGAAGTGATAATTTTTTGACCTAGCATCCAACACCTAGAACTCCTATTTTGACCAAACTTTGATCTAGCATATCTTTCATGTATGGTCTCCTTTTGATGTGATTCAAGTTGCATCAGGATTGTGTAAACAAGCTCTATGCAATGATGCCAGTTTTGTTGGATTTTGAGACTATGAAATTTTAGGTACTAGACCAAAGTGCAGTTGAAGCTTGATTTATGTTATGGTTTGTACTAGACCAGGCATTTCCCAAGTAGTGGAAGCTCTTTCCAGATATATGTCTAATCCTGGTAGAGTTCATTAGGAAGTAGTTAAAAGAGTCTTTAGATATTTGCATGGTACCTCAAATTATTCCTTGTGTTATCATAGTATTAATATGAATGAAGATATTTCCCTTGATATTCATGGATATGTGGATTTAGACTGGGCAGGTGATATTGATAGTAGAAGATCCCCCAGTGCTTATGTGTTCACATTATTCAATGGTGCAATTAGTTGGATGAGTAAGTGACAAGATGTAGTTGCTTTGTCCACTACTAAAGCAGAGTGTATGGAAGCTACTCATGCTTGTAAATAATCCATTTGGCTTAAGAGACCATTTTCAAATATTGGAATTAAACAAGGTATAGTGACAATTTATTGTGATAGTCAGAATGCGATATGTCTAGCCAAGAACCCGACATTTCATGCCAGGACCAAGCATATTGATGTACAATATCATTTTGTTAGAGATATGGTCAAAGATGGCAGGGTGAAGTTGGTTAAGGTAGAGAATTTGATGAATGTTGACTCTAACTAAGCCTATGAGCATATAGAAGTTTAGATGGTGTTCATAGACTATGGGCCTCTCAAACCCTGGCAATTAAGAGATGATGTTTATACACCTTCCCGTCGCTCTTGCAAGGTGTTCGAGAAGTGGGATATTTTTTGGGAAAATATTTTTGAACCTTGCAAATACATAAGGTATTGTTGATACATTAACGCAGGGGGGTTGCAGGGGGTACCCCCCCTGCGAGGGTCCAGGGGAAGCGCGCCCCAATGAGGGTTCATTGGCAGTGACCCCAAAAGCCACATTTTATGTATATAAATTATTAATGTAAATATGGACCGTTTGTCATTAGGTTTCATATCTAACGATCAATATTTTGATTGGCTTGAATTTCCCTAGAAGGAAAACCTATTTCATGAGGGCATTGTATTATGGATGGGTATTATGATGTACTCTAAGAGTTTGATAGCGAATGTGTTACCTCTAGATCTCTGGTTGGTGATACTCTTGTGAGAAGCTTTCTTTGCAAGTATGTTGTAATCTTTGTGATTTTTGAATAATATATTGGGTGGATTTTGGAGTTTTGGGTTTTTCTTCCAAAATGGTTTTCCCCATGTAAATCACTGTGTTGTGGTATGCATGGTACTTGTGTTTATTTCTATTTAAGTTTATGTAACTGTTAAAGGCCTGCAAATTTTTTTGCATTATTCTCCTCTCAAGATTAGTGTAGGAAGTTGTTTGTCTACCTTAGCTTCCTTACAAAAGAAAGAAGAGATAAATTAGGAAAGCTTGACCATATTTAAGAGGGAAGACAAGGGCACATTTTACACCTATTTCTAGTAGTTTCCCCTACAAAAAAAAATATTAAATATTTATATTCCTTCTATGGATGTCCCAAGAAATCAAGTTTTTGTCACCTTTAATGGAGGAAACACTCTTTTCCTAGCTAATATGGATGAAATTTCAGTAGTAGGTTTAAAACACACCTTATTTCATTGGTGAAAATGCCACCACCCCTATATAACACATCCAAGATATTGCCAAAATTTTCTTATTTCATAATATCATAGATGTTAATGTGTTTGTTAGAATTTTAGCTAGCTCGTTGAAAGATAAAGCATTGTATGGTATGTAGTGCTACCAACTAATTCAATTCATGATTAGGATGAGTTAGGTGAGAAACTATGTGAAAAATTTGATGATTAAAGTGACCACCTATCCAAAGTAGAACAAATGACCACTGTTAAAATAGCTCCTCATGAATTCATGGGAGAATTCAACTTAAAGTTTTAGAAGACCTAAGACAATGTTCTAAAAGACTTGTAGCACAACCTAAAATTTTCTATGCTCACTATCTTTTTCAGTGCATCTACAAAATTCTTCAAAGTGTTTAATTTTTCTAGCATCACCCTCCCATCCTTTACCATATCATAAAAAATGGTACTAGACATAAATATTCTTCATCCTTGAAAGAAAGGTTAGATTACTTTCTATACATATGTGACTTTGATTGTCACAATGAATTGTAAGGATTCCTACCTCCATCCCAACATCTAAATACAATATTTAAGTTAGATGGATTCCTTGAAATAATGAGTTACTTCTATGTAATCTACTTTTGTAGTGGATAAAGTGGCCATAGCCTATCAATTATCATCAAACTAATTACACTAGCAAAAATAGTGAAAGGATATCTATTAGTGGATCTTCTTCTATCAACATATCTAACCCATTTGGAATCTAAAAATATAGGAATACAGATAGAATTTATATCCCCAATAACATAGCCATGATAGCATAAGGAATAATTAAAATTACTTTGTAAATACCCAAAGACCCTCTTCACTTCATCTCAATTTACTCATCTAGGATTAGCCACAAGAACCCCCAATTTTTGGGTAATGTCTAGTCTTGTATAGACCATATCATACATAAAAATATTAATTACACTAGCATAAGATAACTTACTCATATTCTCCTTCTGGATATGATAAATTGAATATTGTTTTTTAGATAACTTTTTCCCTATCATAATAGGAACACACAATAACCTATAACTTTTCTTCTTAAAACTCTCCAACACCGAGTTCACATATTTACTCTTGTCGAACAAAATTTTCTTATTCAACCTATATCTTCTAATCTCAATCCCCAAGATGTACTTGGTTGATCTTAAGTCCTTCATTTCAAACTGTAATAAAAGTTGAGAATTCAACTAAAAAATAAAACCTTTCCCATTATAAAAAATTAACATATAATCAACATATAATATAATAATGAGAATATGATCACTATGCATCTTATAATATGCAAAGATTTGATTTGGATCTCAAAATCTTAAAATTAACATAAAATAATCAAACTTTTGGCACCACATCCTAGGAGATTAATGAAGACCCTATAAATATTTCTTCAACTTACAAAACAAATATTTTTTACCTTTCTCAATGTAGTGCTATAACTATGTGATAGACATTTCTTCCTTAAAATATTCATGAAGTAATTCTATCTTTACATTCGTTTTCTCAACCTCAATGTCATACTTTACAATAATCAACAATAAAAATTGAATGGATTTCAAATTTACCACTAGGGAGAAAATACTACCATAATCTACTCTTCTACTTGGGAATATCCATTCACAACCAATCTTTCCTTGTACTTATCAACACTACCATTATACCTTATTTTTTAAATTTTGAACAACCATTTCCATCCAACAATCTTTCATTCATTAGACAAAGATACTAGGTATCATGTTATTTTTTTCAAAGTAGTCATCTTCTAATGCATGAAAAGATTCAAGAGTTTTCATTATCCATACCTATAGCCTCTTTATAGTCTTAGGATCATTAGTGTTAGTAATCAAAACAAGAACACATCTCCAATAAAATGGAGTATACCTTTATAGTAGTTCTATTTTCTTAGTGAACCTCCTTAATGATTGAGGTAAAGGTTATATATCTTTAGAACTATTTTACCTCCCTTCATCTTCAATTTATTTTTGGACATCCAATTCAACATTGAGTATTTGGGGTTAGTTGGACCACATCTTTATTTTTTCCCTTCATTGTCTATAATACTATGGAATAAGACTTAACTTCTCTAAAGATAACACTTTTTTTTTATAAAAAAATATCTTAAAGATAGGTTCCCATAGATTGTATCCTTTCACACCAACACCATAGAAAATAAAGATACATCTTACATCCTAGTACTTGAAATTTTACCTGTTAGACCATATTTCATAAGTTAACTACTCTTAAAGAAACAAATTAAAAAAAATTGCTATTAGGGTTGAGAGAACTAAAAAATAGTAGGAATGACCCTTTTATTGCTATAAAATAATGAGTATATTACAATTCTTAGTAGGGTTACCATGCTAAAAATTCAATAGTTTTATAATAACTAATTATTGCACCATTACAAAGTCCACTAGAGGGTTATAAATAATCAATATTGGGTTCCAAAAAATGACCACAACCTCAATAGGACAGCTCAAAATCTACTTTTATTCTCGGGGCTGAGTTATAATTTCCAAGACATAGGTTACTAAAAATAAATAATATAATATTTAAAATAAAATCATAGGGTACGGTAGGAACATCCCTATTAAGGCTAGTGCCACAACTACATAAGAGAAAAGATGAAAAATTCCCATCTTGTATGATTATTTAATAGGGGGATTTATTACAATGAGAACTATACCTAAATTCCCTTCAACACTACTTGGATAAGGTCAAAGTTAGGGACATTTGTATACTAGATCCTAATATTCTTGGAGTGTAGTTTCCTCATAGATCTTATCAACTCCCTAATTTCTAGGACCTTGTATTTAAATACATTAAGTTTGATTTTAACTCTCATCAATTCATCAATAAGCTCTTTAGTAACTAATTTTAATATTGTGTTACCGATTAATTCTCTCATTATGACCTAAGAAGATAAGACATTGTTGGGATTTTTTAGAAGGTACATCTGTAAGGACTCTGGAAATTTCTTGGTTTCAGCCATATTTGTAATATAAACATCCTTTTTTATGTCAAAATTATTCGTACACTCATTGATCACCTTTATTTTATTTTTAGGGGCATAAAACCACTCCATTGGAAATTTAGGACTCCCATTAGTTATTACTTGTTTACTCTAAAATTATATGAGTGTGATCCTTACTATATTTTTCAATGTAGGAAGATTATCGTCTAATATCATGATCTCTTCATCTAGAGTTTCTTCAAACTCTATAAATGCACTTGCTTCATCACTCAACTTATGATAGCACTAGAGCACTTACCATATCAATCTACTATATATTATTCCTTTTATGAGTTCCTCAATGAGGTGGTCAAAGCTATTACTCCTCCTACATCTTGGAAATATTCTCCTTGTCTAATAAATTTAGATTTTGAGGAATATGCAAATTAAAACCAATGGTCCTATCAAGTAATTGAAGAAGGCTTTGAGCTCACTCACAAAATCTTGAAGTTTTATCTTAGTCTTTACATCCTTATCAATATAATTTAGTATAGTAGCTACTAAATCATTGAAGATTGTCTTCTTAGTAGTTTTTATGAAATAGACTAATGGTTTACATTTTATAGTCTTGAGGCTACATTTATCTTTGATCTTTATATACTAGTGGTACCACTAGTTGTGTCATCCTTGTTCCCTGTGTATCCACTAAAATGGTAGATAAATTTCTCTCTCTTTTTCCTAGGTTGGGCTTGGATCATACTTATAAATTTTTTTTTTTTTATGCCTGTTAATATACTCTCTCCCTCTTCTAAACTATATATATTAACCATATTTGTATGCTAGAATCACCAAGAGATTGATTAACACTTGTACTTTGAGAATTAGGTTTCCTATTAGGAGTTGTTTTACTTGGAGACCATCCATGGGAATTATGTGACTTGATGTTTGGAGGTGAAGGTGGAGAGGGTTCCAATATCTCTATGGGAATGTGTGGTATTTCCTTAGAGAAATATATAGTGCCTTGCACTCAAATCACATCAATGAAATTTGTAGTTTCCTACTCTTTATCATTTTTTTTAATAGGGGTCTATTGAGGAGAGGATTTAATTGGTTTGAGTAGAGGAGATGAAGGGGAAGGTGAAGGAATAGGGATTTAGTGGGAGGAGTTGGTGATACAACAATTTTTTTTGTAGCTCCTACTTAAGTGACAATAATGGTCCTAGTTCTTTCCCTTGTTTGCATGGTTTCTTCTCTTTCTTCCTCTTCATCACTCACCATAGTTAAATGAAAAATATGATATTTTTCTCTTATCCTATTATTTACATCATAAATTTTCTCCATATCCATGGAGGGTTCTCCTCATGGCTTGTGTTAGCAGGGGCTTAAGTTGACTTAGGTTTGTTAAGATAATGATCATCCATAAATTAGGTGTTGTTCAAACACCTCTTGGTCCTTTAGATAAATAATTTTGTCCTATTCTCAATGTAGAGATATTTAGGTATTGACCAATCCACTCTAGAATTTTGGATGTTGGAGCAAGAGTAATCCCCAAATTTAATAAGGAAAGAGATTCCAACCTTTTTCTCTCTAGAAATCAATATTTGCATCTCCATCTATCTACATATCTCTAATAGGATAATTTTATAACTAGGATGATTTTATCACTAAACTGATTTTATTAATAGGATACCTATAATTCTATAGGGTGCTTTATGAAATGAGCCTACCTTTATATAATAGAAGGATTTAAACTAGATGAACTAGTCCCCAAACCAACCACAACCTTAGTTTATTCAAAAGATATCCTCTTTGAATTTCCATTCTCCAAGAACCTTATAACTACATATAAAAATGTATAATTAACATTTTAAAAATGTTTCTAGCTTCCTTTCAGTTCTAGCTATGGGTAATTATTATAAGATTTTGTCTCCCCTATCTACATAGTCCCTACTTTGTTGAGTCTTGGGGTTTTTTCTTGATGATCCTAAAATTATACTAGGAAAGAAGTCATATGGATTTTTTTGGTCTCTTCTACCTTATTTGGTTACTAATTTGTAATGTATCACTAATGATGGTAGCCCAATCTATCCTCTTTTCATGACATAAATGAAAAGTAAAGAAAACCATGCAAGGATAAAATTCATTAGAATTGGGTAGCTTAAAGACTCTACTAAGGAGAGTGATCATGCCTTTGGGTTCACCTTATAATTTAATCTTATGAATCACCTTGTCTATTTTAACCATTGACTTACTTCTATGCAACAATCAATTTTAATTCATAAAGTTAGTCAATTTTGTAGTATGGCTCTCATAGTATCTCAAAGACTCCATATTGATTTTATCATATTATTCATATCTTAGGCATATAAATAACATCTCATCACATCTAATACTAATAATGATATAGTTTTGCATATAGGGATAAACACTTTCCTATGTATTTGATCATAGGCCTTGGAACAAGATAAAATCAACTCAAGAGACTACAAAGATACTAGAAAGTAAATAGCTTAAACCAATCCTAAATTTTCAGTGTATTGAGTCATGAAGGTTCTATATTATTTAACACTAAACCTCTATAATAATTCTAGAAAATTCACATATTGAAATGTCTTCTTCTCTAATTTCCACCCAAGGAGAGAACATCTTTGAGAATAGGTGATGACCTTTATACTCATACTCCTCTTTTGGTGGGGATTGCTATTCTTCCATGAGTATTGTCAACCACAAAGAATAGTTATTAATATTTTTGACCAAGTGATTCATCCTACAATTAAATTCAAAATTTTAACTTATTTCATTAAAACATTATCAAATTCAATAATTATTCCCCAATTTGAAAAAAAAGGGAGTAGAGGCTCATGAGTGCATAGGAAACTTCATAAATCTATTAAGTAAGGAGCACAACCATCCTAGAGTTTCAAAATATTAGCCTTAAGATAATATTAGAGTTCATGAATCAATCATTCCTACTAAAAAGTATCTTGGGAAAGCAAAGTTTGAAACACATGGTATTAAAAACATATTGGGGTCAAAATTGGGATGACCACTATCTTGGTACTCAAATAAGAGAACGTTGAAAATTTGGTTTTGAAAGGGACATGGTACCAAGATTATTGAGATTTAAATTTGGGAAGATCATTAACATATAACTTAACTAAGGGAACCTTAAACATTCAATTATAAAATGGATTTGACACTTAACCTCATTTGGATAGGACCTAAGAAAGGATACTAACTACGTATCTAGATAAGGAAACTCTAAAAATTTGAATCCAAAAAAGAAAATTACCAAAAGAACATAGAGATTGGGGCTTCAAGAATAATATTAAATCAATGATTGAATAATATAACTTTAAAAACATAAATTAAAACTTAATCTTATTAGTAGTGGAATTTGAGGAAAATGATAACCAAGTACTAGGATAAGAGAATTCTATAACTTTGATTTCAAAAGGATAGAAATTTTCTTGTGTGAACTAAATAGACCCTTTTGCACCTAGGAGGATGATATGATTAGGTTTTTAGAGATATGACCCCAAGAAAGCCAGTATGGAGAAATATGAAGGGCATAAAAATATGGGGACATCACTAGGACATCATTAAGAAAAAATGGTTCCCAACTCTAACAAATATATTTTTCAAATAACTATTAAGAGAAATTAATGAGAGCATGGGATTAATAGCCCATGATACCCACACAAACATGAAAAAAATAATCCACAAATGGAAAACCAAAAAGAAATAAAAGGAGCAAAGACATAAACATGGAAAAATAAAATAATTGATAAATAGGAAAATGCAAAGAAATTAAAGGAGCATAATAACTAAATAAACAAGAAACCAAAATATAAAAATAATGCATGACATGCACGAAAAAATACACACAAACATGAGAAAATAAAAATATCCATGAATAGGAAACCACAAAGAAATGAAAGAAGCAAAAGCAACAAGAAACTAACATACAAAAACAACACACAACATACAAGAAAAAGTCAAAGAAAGTGATACTAAGGAAACAAACCGTACTTGAATACGTCTATGAGCATGGAATACGAACTATGAACATGATGAGCCAACACACACACACACAAAATAGGCGTGCTGTAAAACAAAAATATTGCTACCAAAAATTTTCTTTAACCATATATGAGTATGAAAAGATTTTTTTTAGATTACTAGACAACAAGATCAAGCATCAAACAAAACAAAAACTAAATAAAAATAGTGAGGGAAAAAATGGGAAAATAACATGTGCAAGTAGATCACCATAAATGTATAACTAAAGTTGTAGCTTATGGTGATGTCACTCTATTAACATTGGGGTTTTGGAGATGCAACATCAAGAATGCAGAGATAAAAAAGTTTATGGTTCAAACATAAGGTTGGGGTTTTGGATGCCTTGGAGATAATTCTTGAACGGTGAAACTCAAAATTCCAACAAAAGGAAATATAACAAAGAGAAATCCACAAAAATAAATAAAAGGAAGAATTCCAAAACCAAAAGGGGAGGAAACAAGAAAATAGGAAAATGAAAAAAGGAAAGAAAGGGGTCCCTCACTTTTTCTCCAAGAAAATTGGGCGTATAGGTCTAGACACAACAAATGGAAACTAAACATAAAAAATGATCTCGATAATTTTACTACCAAGAAGCTTTGAAGGACCAATTTTTCAAAATTGGCTCTATCAAAACCATTACCCAAGGGCCAATTCTACCAAAAAATGAGGACATCATGATGTACCCGTAAAAAAATACTAAAATCGCAGGGTGTGTTCAATTGATTCATTCCCTCAAATATGTCATGTCAAAATAGAGTAGGATTTGCATAAAGCTATATAAATTAGTTGTATTCCTCAATTAATTAGAGGTCTATTAGATTACATTATGTAATTAAGTATACATGATTAAGTATGAATTGGGACTCACTCTAATACTAGACAAATATCTATAGCATTGAAAGAGTTACCTATGATTCTCATCAAGTATAGCTATATTTCTAGTTAGGCATCTATAGCCCTAGAAGAGGTTACTTGAATCACCCAAATGATTTAGTTTTGATGATATATCATATATGTGTATTAAGTATATTTTTTGTTGAACAAGACAATTGAGAGGGGGGTGAATTAGTTGTAGCAACTTTAACCTTTAAAACTCTCACTATAAGTTAGATCAATAAGCATTCACAAAACCCTTACTCTGTTAATGTGTTTAATAATTGAATGCAGAAACAAAAACTAAAAGTAGTAAAACCATGCACATAAGAACACCAGATTTACATGGAAAACCCTGAGGGAAAAACCATGGTGAGGATTAGCTCACAATATAAAAAATTCCAAAACCAAATACAAAGGCTCACTGCCAGAGAGGCTCACTATCTGAATAGGACATACTGTCCAATGAGGGTTCACTGCCACAAAATTACAAAGAAGATAGAAGACAATTGTTACAGAGAGAAAACTATCTCAATATAATAGGAAATCCACAACAATTTTCTCATACTCTTGCAAACATGCTTGAAAGATAGAGTACACCATCAACTCATTGCCTTCTAGAAATCAACACTTAAATTTCACACTAATATGCTCAAACTCACATCACATCACTATGTCACATCTATCTTGTCTTTCACAAACCCTTCCAAGGTCAGCCATATATAATTTGTATTTACAAATTCAAATTAGGTCGGTGCTAGAGCATTCTCACAATGAAAGAGAATGAGGGTGACCTATACACATTCTTAATGAGGACCTAAATGAGTCCCAAAACGCTTCACAAGTAGTGTTTAGCACAAGGCTAACCAGTACCCATGCTAACACATACAACAATTAAGCACATACATCCTCAACTCATTCCAATCTTTTCAGAAAATAAACTTCACTTGAAAATGATCTGGAATAAGTAATGAAAACCTATAAATTCATCCAGAAGCTTCACAACAAACTTCACTTGAAAAGTATGATCATTTTGTACATTTGAATAACCCTATCAACCACTATAATACACTGTAACTCAGAAACTCATAAAAAAACATCAAATCTCAATTCCTCTTGAATATAGTAAGAGAGAAACCTTATAAGCTTATTCTCAGAATTGCAAGTCCTAAAATAATGATTTGGAGAAATGCCCGCAGGGGTCATCCCACAAAGCTGGTTTACAATTTTTGAGAGATTTTTGATTTTTACTGAAATCACATATTTTTAGAAAATATAATGACTTAATCCTTTAAAATTTTCATTTAAAGCATTCCAATTGAATACGGTTTGATCAAATACCTTAGATCAAACCCCCTTGGATAGAATCCCGCTAGTTTTAAACCATACCTATAACAGTGTCTCCTTTACACCTATCCAAACGCTGATAAAAAACAACTTTTGATTTACCTTTTGGGGGATCAAATGAATTCATTTAATTTAATTTTTTGCAAGTATGTATTCCTTGTTATGAGCTTCCCAAAAAGTATAATTTTAAATAAATTTAATTTTATTATTATATTTATTTTTTATTTCTTGTGAATGTAGGTTTTCCACCAAAAATCAAACTCTCTATTCTGCACATGTGGAAAAATAGAAGATTGTCAAAATAAAATTAAAAAATATGAGTGTACTAGATATTGAAGTCCTTGATCCAAAAAAAAAAAAATGAATTTTGATTATACAAAAAATGTTATGCAAGTTATACGGTTATGCTATGTCTGAATTGTGATTGGTTTGACTTCGAAACTTGATTAATAAAAATATTCAATAAAAAATATCTAACCAAGTGGAAGCACTAGATATCAGAGTTACAAATCTAAATTTGAAAGAATTAGAATTTTATCCTTCATGGAAAAAAATTATGCGTTGTTATCGGTGAGGGTCACTTTTTAAAAATGTTGTTTTCTGAAAAAAACTTGTTTTTGAGGGAGATGAAAAAAGAAGTGAAATCTGATTCCAAATTTTTTGAAAAAAATATATTTATAATCTACAGACAAAATTTCACAAAACTCTAGTTTTATTCATCTTCAAATTCCTCACAGTTTAGCTGCTATAGGTGCCCGAAAGTGAACATTTAGTTAAAAAAAATTATGTCAGTGTCCAGTTTGGCCAAAAATTGTAAACCACTATTGTGGGATCACCTGCGGAGAAAAAATTCTCTTAGACCACAACCAGAATACTGAATTATGTAGTTCACATATTGGTGAAAATATCTTGCATTGTACGACAATCCAAAAGCCTAAATTATAGATATAGCAATTGTAAACATCCATGAACAATACCTTAGTTCCACACAAGCATAGCATCAACCTAGAAGAAATGCAAAGCACAACCCGAAGCATACATTGATACCTGCATGACACTATTTTCACTATTTTTCAAAATTTCTCAAAAGCACTTGGAGATCAAGTACTAGAGACATCAGTTTACCACACTACATCACTCTAACAGACTTCTAGACATAGCAACATAAGGATAACTCCATGTACTCACAACATTTCTTCAACATCTCAACTATACATGCACCAATTGCAAACCTTCTTTATTACAATTTTCTCAATATCCTTGACATATACAATAAAAAAATAGCTTCCTTAACACATAGTTGAAATCAATGAAAATAGAAACCATTTGACATCAATGACAACACTTTTATACTTGCAACAATCTCCCCCTTTGTCATTGATGGAAAAACATGATGTGAAAAACCATGAAAGACAACACAATAGCTCTAAACAAATTTCACTGCAGCTTTTCTTTATTTCTGAATGTATATTTTTTCACATGATACTTTCTCTTTTTCTCTCCCCCTTTGACATCAATGTCAAAGGAAAATTTGTTTTTCATTGTTGTCTCCTTTGACATTGAATCAAGATCTATATCAATGCTGAATACTCCCCCTTAGGAGTACACCCAACCAACTACACAATTACAATACATGACACTACTTGCTCCCCCTGATAGGTAGCTACCAAAAATTAGTCCATAAGGAAGATAGATCAAAAGATTTGATAGATTGATGCATCTCCATATGCATAGTTTAAGAAGGAGGGGCAATAACCCTCAACTTCTCTCGGACATACTCAAAAGTATCTTTAGGAAGAGCCTTAGTAAATATGTTAGAAATATGATCCTTTGTAGGTATGTACTCAAGCTGCACTTCATTCTCCATAACCTTCTCTCTCAAAAAGTGATGATTGATATATATGCTTTGTCCTTGGGTGCATCACTAGATTCTTTAAAATGTTAATGCACTTGTATTATCATAGAAAATAGAGATGGGACCATCATACATTGCTCTAATATCTTTCAATGTTTGTTTCATCCACAAAGCTTGTGTGTAGCAAGATGTTGTAGCAATATACTCAGCCTCTGTAGTGGATAAGGAAATTGAATATTTCTTTTTGCTTAACCACGACACCAATCTAGATCCAAGAAATAATGCACCACCACTTCTACTTTTTCTATCATCAGTACAACCCACCGAATCTGCATCTGTATAAGCACTTAGAGTAAAGTCGGTATTCCTATGATACCATAAGCCAAGATCTAGAGTGCCATTTAGATATTAGAATATTCTTTTGACAGTTGCAACATATGTTTCTTTGGGATCCTCTTGAAATCTAGCCACAAGAAAAACTGCATGCATGATGTTCAATCTAGTAGCAGTTAGATACAAAAGTCCACCAATCATTGATCTATATTTTCTTTGATCAACCTTAGGTGAGTCATCATCCTTACTCAATTTTTAGCTAGCTACCATAGGATTGCACATTGGTTTGGAACCATCCATCCCAAATTTCTTTAACATTTATTTTGCATACTTTGATTGTGAAATGAAAACCCCTTTGTTTGTTTGATTGATTGATTTACAGTCCAAGGAAGAAATTCATTTGACTAAACATAGACGTCTCAAACTCTTTTTGCATTTCTTCAACAAACATCTTACACATAGTTTCATTTCCTTCAAAGATAATTTTATCCACATACACAAGTACTATCAAGATCTTGTCATCTTCAATTTTAAAATAGAGATTGCTATGTGCAGTACCTTTTTTGAAACCTTGATAAATCAAATACCTACCCAGCCTTGCATACCAAGCCCTAGGAGCTTGCTTCAATCCATATAAAGCCTTTTTTAATTTGCAGACCATATTTGATTGATCTAACAATTAGAATACCTTTGATTGTTCCATGTCAACTTCTTCTTCTAACTCACCATTTAAGAAAGTAGACTTCACATCCATCTGGTAAACTTTAAAGTCCTTATGAGAAGAAAATTCCAAAAACATTTTGATAGCTTCCATTCTAGCCACTAGAGTAAATGTCTCCTGAAAGTCTATATCTTCCACTTGTGAGTAGCCCTTATAGACAAACCTTTCCTTTTTTCTTACCACTTCTCCATTCTCATTTAGTTTATTTTTGGAAACCCACTTACTTCCAATTGTGTTCTTGTTTGTTGCTCTAGGAACCAATTCCTAGGTTTGATTTTTCTCAATTTGCATAAGTTCTTCCATTACTTTCATCCAATCTTCATCTTTACATGCCTCACTTATTGTTTTAGGTTCAACTTTAGAAAGTAATTAATAATTTACCTCAACTTTAGCAACTTTGCTTCTTGTCAATACACCTTTCCTCTTGTCTCTAATGGTATGTTCTTTGGAATGATTCTTTTGCACATACTTACAGGTTTTAGGATCCTTTTCCAAAGATTCTTCTTATTCATTTCACATTTCTTGTTCTTCAATTGTTTCTTCTACTTCTCCATAGTCAGGTTCATTTGACACATATCCATAAAATTCAATTTAATTCTTCAATACTTCATCAACCTTGACATTTTTTCTTTCTACAATCCTTTTTAGCCTTTTATTGTTACATCTGTAAACTTTGCTTCTAGTAGAGTATTTAAGGAGGATACCCTCATCACATCTTGCATCAAAATTTCCTATATTTTCTTCATCTCTCCTGATATGACATCTACTTCCAAATACCTTAAAATGCTTAACAGTAGTAATCTTTCCATTCCATAGCTCATAGGGGGTCTTTGTACTATTAGATTTTTCTTGAACTTAGTTGAACACATAAATATCAGTGTGAATTGCTTCTCTTTAGTAGAATTCCACTAGACCTACCTTTGTCATCATTGTTCTAGTAGCTTCTTGAATTGTCCTATTCTCCCTTTTAGCTGCTCCATTTTGCTGAGGAGTTCTAGGGGTATAAAATTATCTTCTTTTTCCATGAACCTCACAAAACATGTTAAACTCATTGAAGATGAATTCACCACCTTTGTCAAACCTCAAACATTTTATTTTCAAATCCATTTCATTCCCAACCATAGCCTTAAATGTCTTGAATTTTTCCAATGCATTAGATTGAACTCTCTAAGAAAGTAGCCCATGTCATTCTAGAGTAATCATCAATCAAAAGCATAAAATACCTATCACCTTGTAGAATTGTCACCCTTGTAGGACCATGAAGATCTATATGAATCAATTCCAATAGTCCGGTAGTATATTATTCCTTTGTTATGAAGGTGTTTCTAGCATGCTTTCCAAATTTTTAGTCCTTGTAGACAACATTAATAGGCTTTATAATCCTTGATAAATCTCTCACAACTTGTACTGCATTGATTCTCATCATGTTGTCAAAATTCATATGACACATCCTCTAGTGCCATAACCAAATATCATTAATCTAAGACATAAACCAATTTCCATCAACACCTTTAAGTTCAGGGATGTTTCCTTTAGTCCTCTTACCAACAACAATCACTATTTCAAACCCTTTTCTAAGTTCACATTTTTCATCCTCGAACACAATATTATATCCCTTACTACACATATGTCCAACACTCAAGAGATTATGTATTTGAACCTTAACATAGTAAACATCATTAGCATTATGCTTGCAATAAAAAATAATTGAACCTATCCCACAAATCTTAGCACCAAAATTATATCTAAACTCAACTAAGCCTCCATCATACTCTTCAAGTTAATTTTTTTTTGTCACCAGTCATGTGATTAGAGCAGCCACTACCAACAACCCAGTAGTTATTTTCTTCTTTAGCTTGAAGAGCAGAAACCATAGTTCCTTCAAATTTCTCTGGAACACTTTCCTTCACACATATTTTAGTGTTAGTAGAAGTAGATTCATATTTTAAAGCTAGGAACATGCATTTTTTATCATCTAAATCTCCATAATTAGAATCATCATTAGAAATGTTAGCATCTCCATTGACATAATATGCTCTTTTAATAATCTTTCCTTTATTTCCTTTTCCTTGTCTAAATTTATTTCTTTCAAATCTTTTTGGACATCTTGAAGCATACTAACCTATATCACCACAACTAAAATATTTGAAAGCTAATTCACCTTTATACTTATCAGATCCCTTTTTCATTATTCTTACAAAATTTTCTTCTATTTCATCAAGATTTTCTTCATCTAGATCTTCCACTTTTATAGCCTTGAATGCAGTTTCTATCTTTGTGAACTATTTTTCAAGCCAAGATTTATCATTTCAAATGAGGTTAGAGTACCAATCATCTAATCTTTAGTATAAGTATTATAATCTACAATTTACTCTATAACAAATACCTTAAATCACTATATATATTAGGGATAGTTCTAAGAACCTTCTTCACTATCCTATATTCATCAATTTGTGCACCAAGTCCTCTCATTCCACCTACCAGCTCATCTACTCTCTGCATGTAGGATTTTATGTTCTCATCTTCAGGCATTCACATGATCTAAAATTGTGCCTCCAAGTTCTATAAATTTGCTTGTTTGACCTTTCCATCTCCTTCATACATCTTTTCCAACTTATCCCAAACATCTTTGGTAGTCTTTAGATTCATAACTTTAACTACTATAGATAGTGAAATGCTATTTATAATAATTAACTTTTCCTTATTATTTATTTCATTTGCTTTGATCGAATCAGCAATACTTGGAACATTAGATGGAGAAACATATTGGTTTTGAATAGAATTTTTGATCTCATATCTAGAGTATGCTAGATATCCTTCCATCTTTGTCTTCTAGAATTTATAATTAGTGTCATCAAACCTAGGACACTCAATAGTTATTATCTTGTTCACCATCCAAAACCTTCCTTAATGGGTTAATATCTTCTCCAAGGAACCTTTCTCTAATACCAATTTTGAACAAGACAACTGAGAGGGAGAGGGTGAATCAACTATAGAAACTTGAACTTTTAAAAATCTCACTAGAAGTTAGATAAATAAGCATTCACAAAACCCTTACTCTACTAATGTGTTTAGTAATTGAATGCAAAAAAAAAAACTAAAAGTAGTAAAACCATGCACATAAGAACACTAGATTTATGTGGAAAACCCAATGAGGGAAAAACCACAATGAGGATTAGCTTACAATATAAAGAATTCCAAAACTGAATACAAAGGCTCATTGCCAAAGAGGCTCACTGCCTGAATAAGACACACTGTCCAATGAGGACTCACTGCCACAAAATTACAAAGAAGATAGAAGAGAATTGTTACAGAGAGAAAACTATCTCAATGCAATAGGAAATCCACCACAATTTTCTCACACTCTTGCATAAATTCTTGAAAGGTAGAGTACACCATCAAATAATTGCCTTCTGGAACTCAACACTTGAATTTTGCATTGATATTCTCAAACTCACATCACACATCACTATCTTGCATCTATCTTGTCTTTCACAAACATATCAACTGTACTTATATTGATTTTAACCTTGAAACCCTTCCAAGGTTGGAAATATAGAATTTTTATTTACAAATTCAAATTAGGTAGTGCCAAAGCATTCTAGTGGTGGAAGAGAATGAGGGAAACCTATACATATTCATAATTAGGACCTAAATGAGTCCCAACATGCTTCACAAGTATTGTTTATCACAAGGTCAGCTAACACCCATGCAAACACATACAACAATTAAGCACATGCATCCTTAACTCAGTCCAATATTTTCAGACAAAAAAATTCACTTGAACATGATCTAGAATAAGTAATGAAACCTGTAAATTCATCTAGAAGCTTCACAACAAACTTCATTTGAAAAGTATGATTATTTTGTACATTTGAATAACCTGTCAACCACTATAATACACTGTAACTCATAAACTCATCAAAAACAACACCAAATATCAATTCCTCTTGAATAAAGCAAGAGAGAGTCCTTATAAATTTATTATCAAAACTAAAAGTCCTGAAACAATGATGCGAAGAAATGCAAAGCAAACACATTTCTCCCAGACTACAACCAGAATACTGAATTGCACAATTCACATACTGTTGAAAATATCTCACATTGTACAATGATCCAAAAGCCTAAATTTTGGATATAGAAACTATCAAAAACCATGAAAATACCTTAGATCCACTCAATCATAGCATCAACTTGGAAGAAACATAGAGCACAACCCAGAGCATGCACTGAATACTGCGAAACCTAGAGGTACCAAAAAATTATTAGTCCTTGATAAACAATACCAATAGCAAACTCTCATTGGTTAGTAGCAAGGTTTCACACCAAGTGAGGAGACACCTCAAAATAGACACAAAAAGAAGATCAACAAGGGAGAAAATGGAAAACAACAACAACAAACTAAACTAAAATAAAATATAGTAAACCAATATGTTTACATAAATCCAACATAATGAAGTAAATGAACAAGAAAAATTAAACACAAGAATAAAACCTAAGATAACTATTGTAAAAGAAAATTTCCTTAGGATCCAAAATAATGCTTGATATACTACGAATTGATACATAATGGGATAATTTATCTACTTAAAGAATTAACCCTAAAGGTGCTTTTCCCTAGGATTTCTTATATTTGGTAGGAGCCTAACCATAACCTTTCAAATTTGGAGTGGTTATCTTTATTTTAGTTTTACTTGTCTCATAAGAGGACTAGATCAAATATTCTAAGGTATTTCACTTTATCTCTTTTATCAAACCATATTTTGAATACTTCTTGGTGCTTCACTACATGTTCTTGTTAGGATTTAATATTACTACTCACATGCATTATAAGTAAAGTGAGTTGTAGTAAAAACTCACATAATTATTATGGGGTGGTAGGAATATTGCATTTTTTATAGTTTGGTTTATCTTATTATGAGTTGTTAGAATAAATTGCTTATGTAAAGGGAGTTGTTATAGGAGGTATAACAACTCTCCTATAATATAGGATATGAAAAAACTTATATATGTAATGAATATGAGTGAATGAATATGAGAGAATAATAGAAATATATTATTTTATAAAATCTCCTATAATCTCTCCCTTAATGTCTCATGATAAGAAAGCTAATACATTACAAGTAGACTTATGAACACTTCCTAACAGGATAAAATCGGTCTATTATGGCACTTGTAGAGAGTGGGATGACCATGATATTTAATATTGTCCCTCACAATTGTTTAGAATAAGAGACCCTACCACAACAAGTAATATAAGGACAAAAAGATGACACATGTTAAAGGATTAGCAGAACAAACACTATACCAAGAGGATCATGGATATAAAAAAATACCATAGAAAAACTATAAAAGTATCAATTCTATACAAAACCAATCAAACCAAGACACTTACAATGAAAGAGGCCAGGGTAGAGGAAGGAGAAGGTGAAATGAAACCACATGCTTTAAATACGGTAAACCAAGCCACTTTGCAATATAATGTTGGGGAGATAGAAAGCAGCCTTGTGGATTCTACAATAGTATAAACTATGATGTGTTTAATTATGATAGATCCCAAACCTACTATAGGAATGAAAATCTAGAGTCAAAGAGTGGTGAACTAAAAAACCTAAAACCATTTAGAGGGGAAATGTTATTAAGGAAGGTACTAAAAGATCCCACAAACACATATGAAGAAAGCTATAAAGAAGAAAATGTAGAGACTAGTAACTTTGACAAGGATAACACTAACAACAACAAAGAAGTGGTGATAATAAGGTAGGGAACTAACACTAAAAATGATAATAAAAATATAAAAGAAGATGAAATCACCACAGATGAAGAGGACCCCCACTCCACTAAGAAAGAACATAGTTAGATAATGGAGGAAACAAAACAAGTAATTACAAAACAATGAAAGGATGAAAAAAATAAATATATCTCTATCCAAGAAGTAGGAATACTCAAAAAATTAATAAAGATGGATAATAAATCTAACATCCTAAATAGACTAGACAATAATTTTGTAAGCATTGGAACAGACAAGATAAGTTACTGTAGATTATAACTATAAAAAAAGAGGATAGACAATATAAAAATTGCCTAATCATGATCACAGTAAGTACATATCATAAAAGGATATACATTTTCATGGTAGACCTAGGAGCCAATATCAACATGCTACCAAAATGAGTATGGGAATAGATAGGAAAACTTGTGTTGGAAAAAAACATCATATGACATTAGCCTAGTAGATGGCACTAGAATGAAAACCCTAGGTACACGGAAACAAGTGGAAGTTAATGTCAAGGGAGTAAAACAAATAGTAGATTTTGAAGTATTTAAAATAAAAGAAACATTTGATTCATTCAATTCCTTGCTAGGAATTAGATGGTTTGTGAATGCCAATGAAATTGTAGAATCCTACAAAGACAAGATATCATTTTCTGATACAAATAGAATAGTCCATATCCCCCTAGGTAAAACCCCAAATAAAATGTATATAGAAGAAATGAACCCATAGGAGTATAATGATTTTGATAATAAAAAATATATATAATTTTGAGGCTACCAAAAAATGACAATCTAGAAAACCCAAACTCAGAAGGATAACTTGAAACTAAGAGCACCACATATAGCACAGATAGTGGGGAAGTTCTAGATGCATGGATGTAGGAACTAGAAATCCATTCCTAGAGAAATGATGGATTTTGTAGAATCTTTATGATTAGGAAGATACTGACTAATGCTTTACATTCTACCACATTTATAAATAATGAAACACACAAAAATTATGGTAGAATAGAAGACAAAAAAAACTATACTTGAAAAATTCATGCCATATACATCACATTTCATGAGGAATCTCACATATTAAATTAACCAAATACTTAGGAGTTGGGGACTTAATGTCATTCATCAAATAAAAAAAAATCAAATCAAGGAAAGTAGATTAGACATACTAAAACACACACTTATTTATAAAGCTGGATGTTGAAAAAATGCACAAAAGGAACACTTGACACATTAGGCAATATGCAAGATCTTAATCGAAACAAGGTACCTACTAGAGGAAGGAGAATATAATAAAATACAAAAGTATAATGGACAAATCCCATTGGAGGAACACCTTAATATTTGCATTAACATATGGAAATATAGAAAAAAATGTGACAACCAAATATACATACAATTATTTTATTGGGCACTCACACTGGTGGTGTAAAATTGGTGCATAAACCAAGAGAAGAGATGAGAAACCAATAATTGGGAAGAGCTAACATTAGATTTTCTTCACACCTTCTCATTCCATAATAAAAATAAAAACATACATAACACACTATTCAAAATAAAGGAGATGATATTTGGATTGGAGGAAATCAAGAAATAGTGATACCATAAACTTCCACACCACATCCATAATCAAAAGGTATATGGAAATATAGAACTACTTGATAAAGAGACTAGATTACCAAAAATAAGATGTTGCCTAACAAATAAGGGTGGTGAGCATGTTTAAAGCATAGAAATAGAGATTCAACAAGGGGAAAGAGAGTTAGAATCTCCTATAGAGGCCAAGAAAAAATACTATAACTAGCCAATTAAATCAAAAGAAGAACAAATTTCTAGGGAAAAAGATCCAAAATGGCTAAAATTGGAGATTACTGGGATGATAGACTAGTGGTGCAAGTTGTAGAGATGTTCTATGAATTTGAAGAAGTTTACACTAGGAAGTTTACATATTTGAAGAGCATAAATGAGAAATTAGGAGTTATGAAAATACAACTGAAAGGAGCTAAACTGGTAATGAAAAAGATCCTACTAATTAAACCCTAATACGAAGAAGAAAGTCAAAATAAAACTAGACAAAATGTTAGAGGATAGGATAATCAAACCCATGGAGGATGTATAGTGGATTAGTTCCATGGTAATTTAGAACAAGAAGACATGAGAATTAAGGATTTATGTTGACTTTAGAGAATTAAATAAAGCATTCATCGATGACCCTTTTCCTACACCTTTCACAAAATAAATTTTGGAGTCAGTGGTAGGAAGGTAAATATACTCCTTTATTGATGGATTTTCAAGATATCACCAAGTAAGAATAAGTGAAGAAGACCATCCTAAGATGATATTTGTAACAAAATGGGGGTCCTAAATGTATACAATGATGTCACTCATCTTGAAAAATACACCTGTGGTATTCAACAAGATCATGATAAATGCTTTCAAAGAATTTACAAGACTTCTTGGAGGTATATTTAGATGATTGGATGATTTACAGATTGGTCAAATACCACATCCAAGTACTCAAAATGATACTCAATATATGTAGAAGCATGTAGATTTTCCTAAAATTGAAGAATTACACGTTTGTGGTATCATATGGCACATTATTAGGTCACATCATATGCAAGGAGGGATTGATGGTAGATCCTCTAAAGGTTACACTAATAATGACTTTACCACCATCGAAAACACCTTCAAAAGTAAATTGTGTTTGGGCTAAATGGGATATTACTACAAGTTTATAAAATGGTATGATTGAATAACTGCACCAATGAAATAAATACTTAAAAAGAAATCTAGTATAAGCATTAAATGGAACAAGGAATGCTAACATAATTAGATAAATTGAAGAACAAAATTTCAAAAGCACCAATACTTATCTTCCTAGACTAGAGCACACCCTTCCATGTACATGTGGATACCTTAAGAATTTCTATAGGAGTAGTATTAGCTCAACCCAAGGTAAATAAAGAACATTTGATAGCCTTTCAAGTAGAAAACTAAGGCTGAAAATAACTATACCACCATAGAGAGAGAAGCCCTAGCTATGGTCTATGTATTACGAAATTTTAGAAATTATCTCCTATTGACACCATTTACATTCTTCATAGACCATGAACCATTAAAATACTTAATCAATAGGCTTGTAATATAAGGGAGAATATGTCAGTTGCTACCTATTTCATGAATTCAATTTTAAGATAATGGTGAAACCTAAAAAGCACAATCAGGGACCAAACTGCTCATCAAGGATAGAGATAGGGGATGAATCAAAAGACTAGCTAAGAGATCTACCTAGATTCAAAACTATTTAGATTAAATGTGGTATGAGAGGAAATCCATGAAATTGCTATATTATAATCAAAAGGTGAGATTCCATCAGATCTCTCATTGCAAGCTAAAGAATCACTTGTGCAGAAGTCCGTACCATACACATTGATAGAATGAGAGTTACATCACATATGGAGAGATGAAATTCTAATAAGGGTTTTGTTTGAACATGAAATAGAAGCTATCATGAAAGAGGCCCATGAAAGAATAGAAAGAGGAATAATTACGATGAAACAACAACAAAAGGGTTAAATTCACTGGATTATGGTGGTCAACCCTACGTAAAGATACTAAGGAATATACTAGAAACTATGACATATGTCAAAGGGTGGGGAATCCTACCACAAGAGATGATATGCCACTGAAACCAATCCTAGCACATATACCATTTGAAAAATGTGCTATAGAATTTATAGGACCAATTGAACCACCTGCCAAAAAATCTAAAGCAAGATTCATCATCACAAGAGTTGAATAATTAAAAAAATGGGTAGAGGAATAACCCACTAGGGAATGTACCACAATTTTTTTTGCAAGATTCTTATATGAAAACACAATCACTAGATAGGCTTCCCACTAGCTATAGTAAGTGATCAAGGGAAGTATTTTGTTAATAAAGTTATTGCAGAGATTTCGTAGAATTTAATTATCACACACAACAAGAGCTCACCTTACTATCAAAAATAAAATAGAGCAAGTGAGGCTTTGGAGAAGATAATTGATAGAAAACTTACAAAAATGTGTGAAGGAAATAGACTAGATTGGAACATTAAAATACCTACAATAATTTAGGCCTACCACACATCTTGTAAGGAAGCTAAGGTAGAAGAACAAATTCCTACACTAATCTTAAGAGGAGAATAATGAAAAAATTTACAGATCTTTTTAGTTACAAAAAATTAAAAATAAATAAACATAAATATCATGCATACCTCAACATAATGATTTATGTGTGGAAAAACATTCTAGGATAAAAACCCTACACTTCAAAATCTGCCCAATATATTATTCAGAACTCACAAAGATTACAATATACTTGCAAAGAAAGCTTCTCATAGGTGTATCTATTGTCACATAAAACTGCACCCTTTTGAAAAAGAGTTCAGTGTTCTAATGACAATGAAAACAACCTCAAGGTGTGGGACCTTGCGTGAATGAGGTTGAATCTCTAGAGAAGGCTAGATTCCTCTTCTAAACTAAGTGCAAATGTGTTGGTCTAACCCAACATATGAAAAACCTATCACTACTTTACTCTAACAACTCACAAGGAACAAAGGTAGAAGGATAACATAAAATGGAAATAGAGGTGATACACCAAGATAGAAATGTGTTTCTTCCTACTTCAGGATAACATTATACATCAATGAAACAACTAAAACACATAATCAAACACGAAGGTAAAATGATTTTACTCAAACATGCAAGAGATAATAGTGGTAATAGTTGGATTTTATTAACATAAATATTAGAAGAAATATTTATAATGCTAGAATGCAAGGAATGTTGTGTCTGCAATAGAAAAACCCTAGAGAAGCCAGAGGAAGAACCCTTAAAAATATACAAGTGTTTCTTTTATAGATCAAGCATAACTTAGATGAATACACCTAACCCTAACTCAACTAGGGTTAGAAGTTAAAAATATATCTGATCAAAGAAATATCTGCAATGAAATCTATGCCAAGAAGAGCCTGAAGAGAACAAACTTGCACACCATCCACCCTTCTGTGAAGATTTGTAGAAAAATCCATCTAGAATCCTCCACTAAATCTACAATTTGAGTAAGGGATTTGGAAAAAATAATGAAGTAACAACAATGAATAAGTATGGCCACCACAAATCCACTTAGAGGAGTCAAAACAATTCATTTAATACCATCCTTGAAGCCCTAAAAATTAGAATGGAGTTGATTTGGTAACTAAAATGTAGATATTCCATTACTGTCTATGCTTACCCATGAAATGAGGTAGCTAGCCATTCACATTTGAACTCTAACTGTCAAATGCAAGACAAAGGAATGAGATCGAACATAGGAAAAAGTTTAAAACATCATCAATGATCTCCTTCAAAAAAGGGCCATTCATCGTGCATCACACATTTGACCTGAGCCTTTCAACATGAAACAATGATGCACCAAGGAACAACAAAACCCTCATCCTCACCAATTATGCATCACACAAATCACTCTACCACCTTGCTTCACAACAACGATGTGAAACAAGGGTGTGATTCCACCTCAGCTATTGGATGTTTGTTGTTTAATCTTAGCCCCTCATTGCTCATTGTGGAAAGGTACTTGTTGATAAAATGTAAAGCATGATGTGTAGAGTAGCTTTGATTAAAGGAATATTCTATAGAATATTCTCTCATCACTCATTGCTTGTCACCATAACACTTAAAAGTTCCACTCATGTACTTCAATAATGTGAAGAACTCCAATGATACAAAGAAGATAGAATCTTGCCATTGTTCATCGTGCATTATAGAAGTTTATTTGAAATGATAGGCTATATGCAATAGGTGATGCAAGCACAATATGTTGAAATGTGGGACAATCATAACACATATTTACTTTACTTCCCATCACTGATCACTCAAATGAATTGGGTGGTGAAAGGATTTTTGTGATGTGAAGGACCTACACGATGCAAAAGAACAATAAAGGCCATTGTGCATTGTGGAAAAGGTGAAGCAAGTAAAAGGAATTCAATGATGCATAGGACGAGAGTGATGCAATGGAGATGTAGGACATCATGCATCATGGAAGTGAAATACAAAGGCCAAATTATTATAGTGACAAGTGATGCAAAGGAAATGAGTTCTTCACTCATCATAGAAATGAAGCCGATGAACGTTAAGGTTTTAGTGATGGGCGATACAAAGAATTAAGCAGTGGTAATTAGCACGTGCTTCAAATTTGTTCATAAAAGGGGGCCATGCTTAGGTAAAATGAAGAATGGGGACACTCATGCTTTTAACTTAGGGATGCAAGAGTAACTAGGTGTGAAAGCTCAACTTGAATTTATAACAAAAGTGCACGCTAGGTTCATGGGTTTAGGGTTTAAGCACATCAGGGTTTAAGGTAGGGCTTACTTCATACTCATACACATTAACGTTGGGCCATTAGAGGTTGAGCTTTAGGAGTACCTCTTACTGCATGATAAAGAAAGAAGAGAGGAGGAAGCTATGATGAAGAGAGGAAACGTCGGGTATCGGTGCTCAGATGATTGAAGGTCAAAGGTCGGGAGGGAGGCTTATGCATTTCAAAGTGAAATGGTAAGAGGTAAGAAGGAAGGACAAAGGCCAATAAAAGAAAGGCGTAAGGAAGAGGAAAGGGGAGAGGGAAGAGGGAGGACCAAAGGATGAAGTACAAAAGGAGAAAGGAAAATATGGAAAAGGAGAGGGATGGTAAGGGGTAATGGGTAAGGCCAAAGGCCAAAACCCAAAATACTTAGAAGAAAAGGGGGAAGGAAGGGAAGGGGAAAGAGCGATGGAGAAGGAATGCAAGGTAAGCATGTAGAGATAGCCTGAAAACCAAAAATTCCAGGACTTAGTCAATTTTAGGGACACTTCAAGGGAAACACATGCAAGATGACCCATGGAAGATCACTTAGATCAGATATTAGTGATGGGTCATCAAAGGGGGGCATAAAATGACAAAATTTTAGAAATTTTTGTGGGATGATTTCATTCTAATCATGGATTCTAGAGGCCTTACCAATCCATTGGGCATGGGGTCATGAGGGTAAAAATTCAAAATATGGGCCTTCTTAGAAAAAAACAAAACATGTGCAATTGTACTTGGAGGAAAGCATGGAAACTAGGAACATACATTCCCTTAAGGAGAATTTAGGGTGTGCAAAGCACTTATGAAAAGAAAAAATATTTACAATAGTACATGAGATCAGCTAAAAAAAAGGAACATCACAAAAATTTCCTCTATAAAAAAAAGATCCTCTAAAAGAGCCTATCCCTTTCAAGATTAAATTGTGACATTTATTCATTTGCAACCATTGAACTAAACCACCTAAATGCAAAGGTTGCATAATTAATTAGCTTGGTGAAGAATCAACTTATTGCAGGCCTTGTCACTGGAAGGTAGCCATATGATGCGAGTGTCAAACTCCTTTGATAGTGGCACCTCAAGAGAAAAAATAGTAGCATGGGGAAGCTTCTCTAAAAATAGGTCAACATCAAAAGGATAACCTTTTAGAAATGAAAAAGAAATCTCCCTACACAAGGGTGAGCCACTACTATAGTCATTGGCCTTCTCAAATATATATGTTTCTCATAAAAATTCCCCTCAAGCTCTTCCTCATTTCTTTGCATGACAAGGCTGCTCTTGAGATCTCATAGAAATTTTCCCTTTCCATTTGATGGCTATTTATAACAACCTCAGGCTTATAGTATGAAATATCCACCATATCCCTTTGATTTACCATGGGGTTGGGGATAGGAGTGTTCTCTTCAAAGTTGCAGAATATGCTTTGACCAAAATGATCTTCTTCACCAGGTGAACCAAACTAAAAATAATTTCCCAACACATCTAGAAAGCAAACAAGGGCCTCCTTTACTTGAGCAGTAGGTTTATGAGCAACACACTCACCCCCTTGATCATGCAAGGTAAAATTCACATTTACAAGACTAGGAGTTTAAGGTTCAAAATGGTCCTTTGAAAGTGGCTTGCTAATTTTATTTGGATTCCCTTCTTCTTTTTGGGGCTACACTAGGTTGATTGATGGATTAACATGCTCCTTTTCAAATACATCCTTTGGTTGATTATGCTCTATTAAAGCTTCTTGTAGTAGATCCCTTTGAGGTGGTATGGAGAAGGCCTCCAACATGGTGACATTCAAGTTAGCCTTCTTCATTTGATCAACTATATTGAAAGGGGACTAACTAACCTTAGGTGAAGCATTTGGAACAACCAAATCCAACTTTTCTGATTGGGTGAATTGAGGCCACTCTACCATCCTATTGCTCTTACTAGTAGGATGATCTAATTGCAGAACTACTATTTGCAAAATTTTGTTTCTTTCTTAAATAAACTATGTCTAAGCGTTCCTAAATGATTTAAAAGAAAACTATTTAAACATGAAAAAACACCAATGTAAAGTGAATATTGTAAATGTAATGGTACAATTTAAGATGCAATAAGATTTACATATTCACCAATAAGCCATAAGCCATAAGACAAGTAGGGGCAACGAGGAAGATGACATGTATATTGGTCAAGAAGGACAATAGTCAAAGGGCTAGAAGAGGGCAGATTTAAAGGAAAACAATTGTAGCACTAATAAAGGATGGTCACAAATCTAAAAGGGAAGAATAAGGTCTTAGTAACAACCCTACATTTTTGAGGGTTTTTGCCTAATGAGTCATTAATTGAGTTTCAAGAAAACAGGGTTTGTCATAACAAATGAAATAAAGGTGAAAATTCATGAAGTTGACAGTAGGAAAATCTATGGATCAAATAAAGGGGTAGTTTTTAGTATATGCATAGTCAAGGTGAGAGGAAAATGCCAATAGTAGATGAAAGGGAGCAACTAGAAGAAACTTTGAAGGTTACAATGATACAAACGTAGAGATTTTCAAGGCTTAATATGAACAATGGATGGCCTTTACAATAAAAAATTATTCATTGGTGTAATTTGTATTTCAAGGAGACCTATGAAAGGATGCATTGAAGGGTAGTCCATGGAGAAGAAAATATGGTGGAGTTTGAAAATGTCTTGAAGAGGGAAGAGCAGTCCCATAAGGCAGTATGTTGTGTTCAAATGCATAAAAGGAAGTCACCCTAATGAAACCCTATCCATATCAAATCAATAAGGGTTGGAAAATAGATCATCATCAATAATGGTAAAGAGAAGAAAATCCATTAACATAGGACAACAAGCTCAAGTTAAAGTTAAGTAATCATATGAAGAGCATAAATGTGTGATGACATGTGTGCAAAATGGCATATCAATAGTTCAAAATGAGGGGGAAACAACTTGATCAAAAGGGGGCAGCCATGAGTTTTGGTTAATAGTGTTGAAAAAATAATGGAAGATAGTCAAATTCCATTATCCTCCATAGGGCCAGTAAGCATTCAAGGAATCATAGTCTTCAAGAAAATACATTGATAGTCATAAGAAAAATAAAAACTAAACCCTTATACCTATACATCACAAAAAATCAATCAAAAAAATAAAACAAATGAAGTTATGAACTATGAACATTATGCATTGAAACTATAAAAACTATGCATGAAATAATTGCATGAAACTATGAACATTATGCATAATGCATTGAAAGGAAGCAAGAGAAGATTAACAATAATCAAAGACCAATGTAGATGTAAAACCCTAGTTGATTAACAATAATACAATATTGAAAACCCTTATACAATGAAACTTACACTTCCAAATAGAAAATTCAAGCCCTCATAATGGGTAAGTACACTAATTTGTGACACAATTTAGGTGCCAAATTGGAATAATTCACAAAAAAGCCTGAAATTGGAAATTTAGTGCACGCCAAATGTGGCAAGCGCCAAATTTGGCATGCACCAAATGGAAAAGTTGAATAAAAGCACAAAATGAATTTGAAACCCTCATTTCACTTCAACTCGTGACTTGGCTTGGAGGATTTGAGGTTTGCAACTTGTGCTCACCAAATATCATTCATTATTTGCATCCTTAGCTTGCTATTTTTCATGAGAATTCTGCAACACGTCAGAGACATTGAAGATTATGAAGAGGTATGCATTTTTATTTTGTTTATTTCAAATTTTATTTAGAATGTAGATTGAAATAGGTTTTTATAATGAAATTTTGTTCTAATTCCCAGGGAATGAACCTCCACCTCCAAACACTAAGAACTCATAGTCACCCCCTTAGGAAGAGCCTCCTATTCAAGAAAAACTTGAAACCCCTCCATCAATTCATAGGCATCCTCAAGGAACACAAGAAAATATACTAAATCAAATTGAAAACAATAAAAGAGACATTGAACAATTAATTGGAAGATTAACTGAGCATGCTAAAACCCACCCTTATAAGAGACAGATTGCTAAATCATTGAAGTCAATTGTATCTCATGTAGGAGAAATGAGTGAGAAAATAAATTTTTGGTCAAATAAGAGGCATGAGATGAGACAATATTATGCTATAGGTTTGTCATATGCAGATGTTAATTTTTTTTTTTTTAGCAAAGTTGACTTGTGTGCCCTATTTATAGACCCAAAAACCAACACACCTTAGTCTCATACATGCAGGAGGTTCCCCATCCATTGGTGCCACCATGAGTTAATTAAAAATAAATTTTGGAAGTGGTGGTGGATGGTATTTGACCAACCTCCATGCAATAACCATGAGGTACCACAATAATTTTTGAGGAAACTTTATTGTGAGTTTATCCTCAATAAGATGCTAAATTATTTTGACATCTTAGACTTTTAGGGTAGAGGTGGGGACTTCACACATGATAGAATTTCTACAGAATGTAATCCACAGTTGGAACTGAGACTCTTGGCCAGACCCATGGTGGAGCATGTCGCTGTTCCTTCCATTTTTAAGGATAGTGTAGAGGTGGACACACTAGATTTGATTGGATCACACACCCAAACCATTTTACAATGTGTGAGGCCTCTAGTAGAGCCTGGTGTGGAGGAGACGTGTAGGCCCTGAGCTCCACCCCACCATTGTGGTGCTTGTGGTGCAGTTTGCATGTACGATTATCAGAGTGCTTGGGATGTAGCTACACAACCTACATTAGGTGAAGAGGTGATGGATTTCATAAATGATTGCTAAATGATACATTCAGCATTGAAACTTACGTAAAATTCAACAAGTTCATTTAATCTTATTTATTAAATTATATTTTGAAATTTAAGAATAAGTAAATTAGTAGAATTTTGATATGATGAAATTTTAGGGTTAGAGTGTTCATGAGATGTGCCCCATTCCTACAAAACCTTATTCATTCTCGACATTGAGTCCATAGGTATGCAACTAGTATTAAATATATTATTATTTTATTTGAATAGTTGAATGTTATATTTGAATGTTTGTCTCATAACATGCTTTGAATTTCAAACAATTTCCTGGTAGACCTTTGAGCTCCACACCTCACAATTCATTTTCTTAAACAACTTACACTCAGGTAGCCTTTATTCAATAATGGTGTTATAAAAAAATTCTAGCTAGTTTTCATATTTTTTCATATACAAATCTAAAAAATTGATGAGAAACATAAACATTGCATTTGCATTCCTTGATCGAGTCACATTATCTTCTCGTAATTCACTTTTTGTTCCTTTATTCCTTCCCAATCCCATCCCATTAACATTTAATAGTTCACCCTACCATTTACTATTTCATTTACCATTTGTAGATGTTGACATCAGACAACCCTAGTGATGTTGGTGGCACAATGGACCATGGAGTTGCTTCAACAATAGCTAGTTCCGATCCATTGAGAGAGGTATGCAACAGATTAGTTGATTTGACATTATATTTTTTCTTTTATGGTCTATTATAGAAAATTTTCATGAAAATTTTGTGTAGCTTAATTTCTATCTTGATGGTTGCTATAGGTGGTTGTCACTCCAGATCATGGATGTGGTAATGATGTAAATGTAAATGATGACTATCTGTATGTGGTAAGTGATTATATTTTGTTATATGTCATTCCATAATTCAATTTTTGTGTATTAACATTTTTACATTTTATTGTATCAATTGAAGGTCTAGAGTGAAGAAAGGAGGACTAGTGAGTGTGTTCGAAAGACCAGAGAACCAATAGTCACTCCATCCAGCCAAATTTTGAAGGAAGCACATGATCTATTTCCTTCCCCTAGAGGGAAATGACTATATTAGGTTCGTTTGTTGCATGCCTATGTGGCATTTTGGAACATATGTTTTGTACTATTAATATATACGTGAAAATTTATGTCCATAATATGGCTCCTTTGTACTAAGCTTGTATAGATCTTTTTGATATATTGTATATCCTTTTATCAATATATATCATTGTATACCTTATGACTTTTTTATTAAAAAAATCTTATTTTGCAACTACCATTCTTGAATGATGTTATCATGCGTATTGTGTAAATCATATGCTTGAATGTTGTAAGCATGGATTTTGTTTACATCTAATGCTTAATTAATTACCGTCAATTGCTCAATAAGCTCAATCTAAAGCGTATTGTGTAAATAAGCTCCATTCCCGGTGGTTTGTATCCTTTGGAATGCTTCAATTACTTGTGCCTCACTTATTTTCATGTATGCTTCACTTATTCACATATATACTTCACGTATAGTGTGTGTATTCATGTGTATGCTTCATGCTTCCAATGCATAGCAGCAAAAATATTTTGGGGAAAAAATTGAAAAACCAAAAGTATAAGAGTTTTTTAAAAAGTCGGGAAAAAATCATGTTTAAAAAAATGTAAAAAATTCTAGAACAAGAGATAAAATCTATTTATTTTGAAATTGAAAGGTATTTCCATAACATATAGAGATATAGAGA
>VDFB02133689.1:0-31880 GCA_007258455.2 Sequoia sempervirens | reverse complement strand
ATTCAGGCAGTTGAATCACATGAGGACAAGATTTTCCAAAGATGATTTTATATATATCAGAAGCAATTAGATAGAAAAAAGCGCACAAAGGGTAAGCCAAATAACAGATATAATGTCAAACCCAATGTTGATCCTGAGTCCATAATCCCAATCACTCCATATAAGGATTCACGCCTAGCTTTCCCTTCTCAGCCATCTCCATATCAATTGGATGTATCCAGGAGGCCTGCAAAGCTATTTAATCGTGATCAACCAGAAGCTGACAAGGTTAAATTGGGAAGCACAATATTATGCCCCAATGCAGAAGAATGAGGAGCTCGTAGTCATTCATGATATGATCAAAGCAAGGGGGAAAAACACGACATGATCAAAGAAACCGGGAGATTTAAAAACATGCAAAGCCCTATTATTGTTGTAGCAATCAAAAACTATTATCAAAAGTAAAGCCCTATTATTTCCGTAGCAATCAAAAACTATTTGATTTTATAAGATGAGAAAGTCTTAAATAAAGTGCCAACTTCTACAGAAATTACGGTGATTTCAGAGTTTTCTACTTCGTAATAATACTGCTCAAAAAGACACTTGTTTTTAGAGATCAAACATAGCAGTTCGGGTACGTTTTCAAAAGTAAACATAAAAAGATTCCTCAGACTTGCATTATATTATAATCCCAACCAATCAAGAAAAGTATCACTCAGCAGCCTATAGGCCCTCCTTCTAGCGCCATTATGTGGACATCAAATCTGCAAATAGTTAGTAACTAATATAGACAAACATGATTAGTTTCCAAGCAAAGCAAACCTTCAACATCCATATGAGATATCTAACATGTTTTAAAATTCTATCCAATAATAAGACACATAAAAGCATACAATTAAAAACATGAAATCGATCTATCCCATATTGGATTGGTGTCACATATTATTGATCTTTCCCAATCCTTGATTAGTTAGACATCAAATCTATAGTTAATGCTTAACACTTAGACAAACATGATTAGTTTCCAAGAAAAGAAAACTTTCAACATCCATATGAGATATCTAACATGTTTTAAAATGCTATCTAATAACAAGATACATAAAAGCATACAAAGAAAAACATGAAATCAATCTATCCCATATTAGATTGGTGTCACATGTGCTAGTGACCCTTTCCCAATCCTTGATTGATAAGCTTAGATGATGATGAAATTACTATGGATATGGAGATGATAAATGGACAAGATCAAGTTCTCAAAGAGAATGACCTTGCATCAAGTTGTGTAGATGATGGATTTGTGAAGAGATTGTGAAGGGTTTGATAAGAGATGAAGCCTCTATTTAATTTTCAAAATGCTAGTGTTGTAGAGAGACCAATGTGGGACTAGATTGGGCCAATGGAGAAAGCACTTGTCAAGTGGTGATTGGTTGATGTATGTGCAAGATTTGTGAAGGATTCCCATGAGGAAAAATTTGAATTTGAATTGGCAATAAATACTGATTTTTGACTTTGGAAGAGGACATGTAGAAGACATATGAACACATGAAATGCTACATTGGGTGTACATGTCCATGAGGGGAGATTCGAACTTGGAGAATATTCTCCCTTTGTATAAGTTGAAAGCAAGATTTTTGATTAATCAATTAAATGCAATTTCTGTGCAAGTGGCCAAATCCTGGAAAGTACAGTGGGTGAGATTAGCATTAGATTTAATTGATTAATTAGCTAGGATGATGATTGGATGCTTGACTTTTGGCTTAAATACTTGATTTGTTGGTCCTTAAGGATGAAATATGATTGGATTTGAATTAAATAAGGTCCTGATTTGTTAATTAAATAGATGATACTGAATGAAGGTTGAATGATTTATGAGAGACGAAAAGGTATTATTTGATTAAACCTTTGGATTGAACCGATTTACCTGATGAACAGATTTGTTGCGTTTGATCAATTCAATGAGCGGATGAATATGCATAATGCTAATTTGATGTGTCTAAGAGGTAATGAAGGTAATGTAGTGTAGTGTGGATAACTAAATAACATGCTAATTCTCCTTTTGTCAGTTTCTTGCTATAAGGTAATAGGGTTATGAGAATCCATGGTTGGTCTATTGTGGGAGTTTATTTCATTCTTGAATCCATGTGGATTAGGCACTATTCAAGGAGATTAACAAAGTATGAAGCTATGGAAAAAAAAAATATTTCTATTTAAAACATTTCCTACTTTCTTAGTTTAGATTTGCTTTCATGTTTTTCTTTCCACACTACCACAAGCCATTTCCAGTAGTGAAAGTTGTGTAGATAATTTATCCCATTGAAGTCCTTCCACCTTTGTAGTGTGATGATCTACATTAATGTATATGGATACCCACCTTGGTCTTGCAAAGCCTTAAGTGCAGAGGGGAGCCTTGCCAATCAGTCATTAAATGTTCGTTGGCCACTAACCTAGGGTCTCTGAGTATAAGGAGTGGATACCCTTTAGGAGATGCTCGACCATTAGATGGAAACACCAATAGATTGGAGACTCAATTGGGGATGAAGTCAAAATCTTGGTTGGAGACAGTCTTATCAAAGGAGTCATTTGAGCCAACAGGTTAGCAACCCTAGGAAAAAAGAAAAAGAAATCTTTAGGTGAGCAATTATATATATGCTCTGCCTCTTTGTGAACCATGTGCTCTAAGGAAGATAAAGATAAGTGTGTGAATCTCTGGGTGAGAAACTACAAATATGCTCTGCCTTATTGAGGAAGATAGAGATTTACAAAGGGAACTACATACTTGAAGGAGGTTGCTGTAATATTTCTAGTGTGTTCTTGAAGTCTGGTGCTCTGTTGGTGGAGAGAACTTAGAAATCTGTTGATCTTGGAAGGAGCTATCTATTGCTTGAAGATATTTTTCTCTTTCAAAAAGGTGGTGACTTTGCATAATATTCCACATCATCAGAAGAGTTGGTTGCAACAAGTTTTAGGTATTTTCTATTGCAACATTTTGTATGAAGGTCAGTAATAATTTCTCATAAATATTGTCCCTTATTTAGTGCTTTAAGGCACTAGTTAAAAAGGGAAAAGAGAGATTGGATATTCCATAGCTAGTTGTAGAGGGTTAAGATTTAAAATGTGTTGGTATATGGAGCCTCATCAAACTCAAATTTCCCCACTTTTATCGGTGCGGTTTCCCCCAAATTATTTAAATGGGTCAAGGGGTAGCGCCCCTTGCGAGGGTTTGACGGAAGCACCCCCAAGATGGGGTCAAGGCATTAGGTGTTATTTTTCTATTGACCGACATAAAAATCCTATTTTTGTAACTGGCATAAGTTTTGATAAAAGGCTAACAGTTTGGGTTTCTGTTGATATTGTATTGTAGCATTTTGCAATGGTATTGAGTTGTAAAGGATTACTGGTTGTAATAAGTTTGATTTACTGAATAATAATATTGGACTCTATGTTGGTGGACGTAGCCTAAGTTTGGGTGAACCACATTAAATATTTTCTCTCGTTGTTATTATTTTTATGTTTTTCATTCATCTGTTTAATCTTTATTTGCATTTAATTGATATTTTCTACATACAATTCCTAACAAGTGGTATCAGAGAAGGTTGTTTTCGATTATCATCTGCAGGAAAGTTTCACGATTAAGTGAGAGCAATGGAAGACAGAGGTAAATTGAAGGTAGATAAATTCAATGGGTAGAACTATCAATTATCAAAGATGCAGAATGAGGATTATCTCTATTAGAATGATTTATGGAGGCCATTGGATGGAAAAACCAAGAAACTGACAACAATGAGTGATGAGGAATGGAATCTTCTAGATAGAAAGGCATTGGGAGCCATTTATTTATGCCTAGCACAATTAGTGGCATTCAATATTACAACAACAAAGAAAAGTCAAGAGTTGATGGAAACCCTTGCGAAGTTATATGAAAATCTTTCCACTTTGAATAAGGTATTTCTCATGAACGTTTATTTAATATGAAAATGGTAGAAGGTGGGTTAGTTGTTGATCATTTAAATGAGTTTAATACAGTTACTAGTCAATTAACTTCTGTAAATGTAAACTTTGATGAAGAAGTTAGGGATCTTTTGATTCTATGTTCTTTGACTAAAAGATAGAATAGCTTGGTCATGGCCGTTGGTAATTATTTTTTTGGTTCAAATACATTGAAATTTGATGGTGTTATTGGTGTTATTTTGAGTGAGGAAATTCGTAGGAAAAGCTCGGGTGGAAAATCCCCATTAGGTAGTGTTTTGAATGCAGAAAGGAGGGGTAGAACAAAGGAGAGAGGAAACAATTCTGGAATTCATGGGAATCCATAAGGAAAATCAAAGGACAAAAGGTTCCAATCTAGAGACAAGAGGGATTGTTGGTACTGTGGTAAGCCGAGTCATTTACTGAAGGATTGTTGATCTCGAAAAAATAAACATGACACAATAGAAGGCAATAAAAAGGAAAATGTGGTAAGTAATAAATCTGATGAGGATGCTTTGATTCTTTCCCTTGACAATGTTGATGATTCTTGGGTGTTAGATTCAGGGGCTTCATTTCATGCTATGGCCATAGAAGTTATTTTCTTGATTATGTCCAAGGGGATTTTGGATTGGTTTATTTGGGAGATAACGAACCCTATTAAATTGTTGGAAAGGGAAGAATCAAGATTAATTTGTAGAATGGGAATCATTGGATACTACATGAGGTAAGGTGCATTCCAAAGTTAAAAATAAATTTAATTTCAGTAGGGCAACTATATGATGAAGGTTGGTTATTACATTTAGTGATAAAAATTGGAAGATTACAAAAGGTGCCTTAGTGGTAGCAAAAGGTGTGAAATTAGGCACCTTATATCTTTGTACAGGTCATACAGATCCTTCTACTTTAGCTATTGTAGATAAAAATCAATGTTCAAGAACACTTGTTATAGTTCAACAGGCAGAAAATTAGACAGTTCCTATGGATTTTGAATTAGCACTATGGAAAAATAGACTTGGGCATATGAGTGCAAAAGTTATGAAAGTACTTCATTCAAAGAATGTTTTACTAGGTTTGAAATGTACTAATATGGATTTCTGTGAAAGTTGTGTGTATGGAAAACAAAAGAGAGTTAGTTTTCGCAAGGATGGGAAGCAAAAGAAACATGAGAAATTGGAGCTTGTGCATACGGATGTATGCGGACTAGCTCAAGTATCTTCTCTCGGTGGCTCTCGGTACTATGTCACTTTTATTGATGATGTGAAAAGGAAGGTATGGATTTATTTCCTTAGGAAGAAATTTAATGTATTTGAAACTTTTAAGAAATGGAGAAGCTTGGTTGAGAATGAGACAAGTAGAAAGTTAAAATGTCCCAGATCTGATAATAGTGGTGAATATTAAAGCAAAGAGTTTGAAGACTATTGTTCCTCTAATGGTACTCATAGGAATAAAACAGTTCCAAGGACTCCACAGGAAAATGAAGTGGCTAAATGCATGAACAAAATAATAATGGAGCATGCACAGAGTAAGAGATTACATGTTGGGTTTCCTTTAAACATGTGGGAAAAGGTTGTAAACACTGTTGTTTATTTAATCAATAGAGGTCCCTCTAATCCTTTTGGGTTGTGGTATTCCAAAGGAAGCATGGACAAGTAAGAAGGTGAGTTATTCTTTTCTCAAGACCTTCAGTTGTGAAGCATTTGCACATGTAGATCCTGAAAATAGAAACAAGATTGATGCAAAATCAAAGAAATGTATATTTGTTGTATATGGCATTGATGAATTTGTTTATAGGCTTTGGAATTTTGAAAAAAAAAAATTTGTGAGAAGCAAGGATGTCATATTCAATGAGAAAGTGTTGTACAAAGATCAATTGCAGCAGCATGAGAAGAAAGAAAATGATTATGTAGTGTTGGATGATACACCAAATAACGATGTTGTAGTGGTTCCTCATGCTCCACAACAACAAAAAAAAAAACCACAAGCTCTAGTGAATGTTAGACGATCTTCAAGTTGTGGGCCTCCAGAAAGATTTCTCCCTCTTTTTGTATTCCTGTTTTTTTAATGGATGGTGAATTTGAAGAATTGATGAGACTATGCGAATTGGATACAAAGGTTCAGTGGGAGCATGCAATGGAAGAAGAAATGGACTCCTTGCCAAAAAATCAAACTTGGGAATTATGCAAGTTTCCTACAGGTAAAAAGTATTTACCAAAAAAATGGGTTTATAGGCTGGAAGAGGAAGATGGAGGTAAGAACATATTTAAAGCTAGGTTAGTTGTAAAAGGATTTGCACAAAAAAAGGGCATTGATTTTTCTAAGATTTTTTCTCCAGTTGTTAAGATGACTTCTATTCATACTATTTTAGGTATTGTGGTTGTTGAAGATTTGCATTTGGAATAGCTGGATGTCAAAACTATCTTTCTTCATGGTGATTTGGAGGAGGAGATATATATGGAACAACCCCAAGGATTTGAGGTGAAAGGAAAGGAGAAATTGGTGTGTAGATTGAAGAAGATTTTATATGGCTTGAAATAAGCACCTCAACAATGGTACTTGAAATTTGATAGTTTTATGGTTGAGCAAGGATATAGTAGGTGTAATTCTGACCATTGTGCTTATTTTAAGAGGTTGGATAATGACAAATATATTATTTTATGTTTATATGTTGCTGACATGCTTGTACAAGGGTCTAACATGGATGACATAAGTGAGTTAAAAGAACAGTTAGCAAAATCATTTTCTATGAAGGATTTGGGGGCAGCAAAAAAAATCGTTGGTATGAGAATTTGCAAAGATAGGAATAACAAAAAATTGACACTATTTCAAGCTAGTTATGTTGAAAAGGTGTTGCAGAGATTCCACATGGAGAATGAAAAAGCTGCCAACACACCTTTGCCTAGTCATTTGAAATTGACTAAGGAGATGTGTCCAAAGACACAAGAGGAGGAAGATAAAATGTCTAAGGTACCATATGCTTCAACTGTAGGAAGTTTAATGTATGCCATGGTATACACAAGACCATATATTGCACATGTTGTTGGAGTTGTAAATAGGTATATGAGTAATCCTGGATTGGAGCATTGGAATGCAGTAAAATGGGTTCTCAACTATTTGAGAGGTACATCCAATAAATGTTTATGTTTTGGGGGTTCTAATACTGATTTAGAAGGTTATGTAGACTCATATTTGGTAGGGGATATTGATACCAAGTGGAGTACTACAGGTTATGTCTTTTTTGTAGGTGGTACAACAGTAAGTTGGATCTCATGGTTGCCAAAGGTGGTTGTTTTATCCACCACGAAGGCAGAGTATGCAGCTAAAACAGAGGAAAGCAAGGAGATGATATGGTTGCAATCTTTCATGGAAGAATTGGGAAAACAATAGGCCAACAATTATTTGTTTACAGATAGCCATAATGCCATACATCTTGCAAAGAATTCTTCCTTGGATTCAAATACCAAATACATACAGTTGAGGTATCACTTCATTTGGTCAGTGTTGGATGGAGGATAGTCAAGGCTAGAAAAGATACATACAGATGATAATCCAGTGGACATGTTTACAAAGGTAGTGCCAAGGGAGAAGTTGAGCTTCTCTTCAACTTCGGTTGGTCTTCAAGACTTAAAATAATAAAATCAGAATAGTAGGGTTCATGGTGCTTATTTCGAGTGGAAGCTACAAGGTCAGTGGTGTTATGATCAGTATCCAAGTGGGAGATGATATGGGGTGGAGCCTGATCAGCCTCCAAGTGGGAGATTGTATATGGACCCTAATCAGACTTGGATTTCCCCACTTTTATTGGCACGGTTTCCCCCAAATTATTTAATGGGGTCCAGGGGCAATGCCCTTCCTGACGAGGTTGAAGTTCCCCCCAAAGGCGAGGTCCAAGGCATCGGGTGTTATTTTTCTGTTGGGCGGCTAAAAAACCTAGCTTTATGTAACATAAGTCTTGAAAAGGCTATGATTTTGGTTTCCGTTGATATTGTATTGTAGCATTTTGTAGTGATATTGAGTTGCATAGGATTACTAGTTATTATCTGTTTGATTTACTAGATAGTAATATTGGACTCTGGGGGAATCCATTTGATGATACATTTTGTTAGGAATCCATTTGATGATACATTTTGTTAGGATATTGTCTCTCGCTGTTATTGTGTTTTTCAATCCTCTATTTAATCTTTATTTGCATTTAATTGATATTTTTTGCATACAATTCCTAACAAAATGTATCATCAAATGGATTCCCCCTCTACTAGCTATTTTTTCATGTGTGAACCAAAGTCATATCCTCAAAGAAAACATTTTTATTTGGAAATATATAACCCTCTAGATTGCATTAAAATCCATGGTTATCCACACTCTATTCCATGGGAAATAAAGACATATCTTCCTAAGTTTAGAGGAATTTTAGAAGAATCAACATCAAGACATTGGCAAGATTTCACTAATATATTCATAGAAAATTAGAAAGAAGAGGAGGATGTAGTCATGAAGCTATTTGTAATAACTTTAGAAGATGATGCTAGGGACTGGTTTATTAATCTTCCTTTGCATTCTATTTGTTCATAACATCAATTTAAAGAGATATTCAATTATCAATTTGGTGAAGTGAATAATAGTCATCTATCTGATGCTTGTTCTCTGCACAGTCAGGAAAATGAAGAAGAATATGATTCTGAGGTTTAAAATTTATCACCTCTAGATGCATTATGGAATATAGAGAGATATGGGGATGATTACCCATCTGATTTTCATGAAAAGTTCATGGAATGTTGGTTTTCTATACTAGAATCAGAAAGGCTAGATGAATCAACATGTGTTGATTTATTTTGTGAGAGACTTGAGTCAGGTTTGATTACAATTCCACAACAATGGAAGCCTTCAGGAGTTGGAGACATTGATTTTTGGCTTTCAATTATGGACAAGTTAATAGAGAGGCATGGAGATTTCTTCCTATCTAGACTATATGATGGTACTTACTCTAGGTGTCTAGTTGGTATAGAAAAGAACAATGATGCATCTTGTAGTGGTGAAGATTTTTATTTTGAGTAGCCCACAAAAGAATTTTGTGCAGATATACATCTTGTTAATGATGAAACAATGGAGAAAGAGGGCTTTCTCTCTATATCAGATGGGTGTGAGAATTTGTGTGGTGAATTTCAACTAGAAGAGAGCAACACTAATCAATCTAATGGTGATTTACAGTTTGATAGTATGGGATATGATTCAGATAGTTTGTGTAGCATTAGGGAAGAAGAAGATATGTTTGCTCTAGCCAATGAACAAGAGGTTGTTTCCTTGTCATATTTTTAACCTTCTTTTGTCCTTGGTTTTGGTTTTGAAGTTTCTACTGAGTTTGTGCATGAGGATAGCATAGATGCAGCTACAGGTGAAAATGAAAATCAAGAAGTAAATGTTGCTATATAGCTAATGATGTTATTTATGATGAGTCTGCATTTGAGTATGATTCTATGGATCATATGGATGCATATGAAGATTTTTTTTCAAAATTTGTAGCTCATAGTATTTCTCATAAGCAGTGGGCTTTAAATCTGTCATGGCAGAGTGATGTTGTTGACGTGAGTTCTATTGATGTGTGTCATAGCTCAAACTTTTGTGACACATTTACTTGAACACATTATAAAGAATATGAGAAAGAGAGGCAATCTAAAGAGTATAGATCTTCACATAAAATGCCTCATGATCTAAATGGATGTGTTGATGAGGTATGCATCAACATTGATGAATTCAAGCATGCTGCTTGTAGTCCTGATGAGTAGCAACATGATGGTATTTTCTAGATACTCAATGTCCCTTATGTAGCTGAGCTTCAAATTTTTCAGTTTGACTTGTCTTAGGATGAGTTTCCCTCTACTTGTTAGCATGAGAGAATGGCACATTTTTTTGTTCCATGGGTGATTGATGCATTTTCTTTTGGCCTTGATTCATGTGAGGTGATTATCAGGTGTGAAGAGATGAAGGTTTTTTATGATGCTAATCAGTGTTCTCATTTTTTGTCAGTAGACATAGAATCAGAAAATGTAATGGGTGCCAATTAGGTGGCCTATATCATGTGGTTACCATGTAACAGCATGGTCAAACATGGAGCAAGTTCTCACTTGTTCAAGGGTAATCACATATTTATTTTTGAAGGAAGGAGGCTACTTGTGCTGCTATGGTGTGATAGAAACAATTACTAGTTAAGTGAGATCAACTCCTTTAATAGGCTGGTGTTTGACATGGGTAAATGTTAACTCCCCTTTTTCATTTGGTGGCTTGGGGCTATCAAATGAGGTGGTATGTTTTTGGTGACTCTGTTGCCCAATGGTTGGCATGGTCTACTTCTATAGAGATATGAATTCTTGCTCTACTTTGTCAAGTAGACGTCCTTAACTGGAGCCACTAGTGGTACTTGTAAAATTCATGGCCATTTCAAATTTTTTTCCCCTTGTGCCTTTGAGTTTCCTCCATTTTGTCTGTTTATGGTTCAAAAATTGCATGAAGGGATTAAACCCTTATATCCTAAAACCCTTAAACCTTGGTGTGTACTTTTTAAAAAAAAAATCATGTTGGCATCTTGCGCAGGCTTAGGCTTGACCCTTTAAGTTGTGACTTTATGTCATTGTTTCTCATTTGTCTAGCTAGCCATGACTCCTATTTTTTCATTTTTCCTAAGTTGTGGGCTTCCAATTTTTTTAACCTATGTCATGGGGTTCTGAAGTTTTGTAACCTCCTGACTTGGCAATCTATTTGTCATTGGAAATTGGTGGGTTTTCCTAACTCTGCAACCTCTGACATGAGGTTCTTAGGTTTAGTTTTTTGGTGACTTGGTGATAATGAAGAAATATCTTTGTGTGGGACCCAACAAGCGAGGATGATGGCACGTGGCAGGAGGCAATTGTGTTTGCTGCCAGTTGTGCTAGGCCCTTGATTGAATGACATATATTAACGTGAATGCATTGAATGCATCCTAGTCCTTCCCTACACACCCAACGTGAATAAAAATTGCTCTCCAAAATTTTGCAGGGCCAATGGGCTGGTGACACATGTCCCTGGTGGGACCTACAGAGGTAACATATGCAATAGTAGATGATGATGCGGGTTGACATGTGGCACTGCCTAATTTGCATGATTAGATAACTCACATCATTTTTGTGAGTCATGTGATCAAGTTTATAGTAATGATCATGTAGCCCTAATTTAAAGTGTTTAAATCCAACGGTTGGGCTTTAAAGTTGTCGAAAGTGAGTGTTTAACAATGGACCTTGGAACGATTAGGATTGATTGATGGACACAATTCAAAATGTGATTTCCCTAATGGCTAACTATTCTTATTCATGGGAAAATACTTTGCAGTAAATGGCATATCTGCAACCAGCTATGAAGATTGACTCAGGATAGATACAGATCATATTTTTGCTTCTCCCAAGCACAATTTATTGTTGAGCGATGCCATTGATGTCCTGATGTATTGTAGACAATGAGATTGATTTCAGGGTATGTTCTCCCTAACTGTGATCATGAATTTCCATGGAGTGCCATGCCTATTTTCAAAACACCATCCATACTAGAGTGTGCTCGAGGTGTTAGAGGCCTTTATGGCCAATTTTTGATTCATTTTTTGGGGGAATTATTGTTATTTGTAATATGATCGGAGTTCATCCTTCTGTAACCCTAGTTTGGTTAGGGTTAGAATTTTGAATTCAACTATGATCTATGCCTGCACTATATAGGAAAGTTTTTTTGTTTTGTTTTGGGTTCAAACTTCCACTCTCCAACCTGAGTGGTCTGGTGTAGTGTTTCCCTACTAGATTTTGTTTCTATGCTTTTTGTAATTCTTCACTTTGAGTCAAGTTGAATAGGGTAAGTCCTTTGGACATAGATAGGGAATGTAATGAGCTATGCTATATAATAACAAAAATGACTTCCATACAACATTCACATCCTGCTTCAATATATATGTCAATTTGTATGTTCTCCAAATATTGTATACACTATCTTTTGAATCAATATAATCAAGGGTTGTGTTGATTCTTCAAACACATTTTTGTTTGAGTCATGTTTATGTTTTTCTATCATTCAAAAAGTAGTGTAATTGCTTGCATAGAGGTAATGAAGGGAATGTACTGTAGTGTGGATAACTAAGTAACACGTTGATTGTTATTTTGTTGGTTTCCTATTGCAAGGTAGTAGGGTTATAAGAAGCTATGGTTGGTCTATTGCAGGAGTTTATTTCATTCCTAAATCCATGTGGATTAGGAATTGGATAAGGAGATTCACAAAGTATGAAGCTAGGGAAAAATCAAATCTTTCAATTTAAAACATTTCATGCTTTCTTAGTTTAAATTTTCTTTCCTATTTCCATTTGAACACTACCACAAGCCATTGCTACTAGTGAAGGTTCTATAGATGATTTATCCCATTAAAGGCCATCCACCTTTGTAGTGTGATGGTCTACATTATTGTACAAGGATACCCACCTTGGTCCTGCAAACCCTAAAGTGCAGAGGCTTGTCAATCGATCATATCATTTTCGTTGGCCACTGACCTAGGCTCTCTAAGTATAAGAAATAGCTACCCTTTAGGAGATGCTAGACCATCATCTAGAAACACCAATAGGATTTATTCACCGCTTTTGGTGAATGAGTCCATTTTGGATTTTCTGGGAATTCAAGGTCTGAATTTTCTTGTCTTAGTCTACTAAATCTATTCCTTTGGGTTCTAAGATATGAAACTCCAATTTTGGGGCTGTACATGACCTTTTAGTGAAGATTATTACCTTGAAAATGGAGTGAAAATTCTAACAATCTTGTAACCTAATATTCAATGATCTTCAAGTCTTCAAAGAACCTAGATCTGTAATCACACAAAGAAAGAGACAAAAAGTGTTGATTGTTAGGGAATAGGGGTTTTCCTTGGTCAAACCCCTTGTAGGTAATTAAACCAAATTATGAGAAAATAAAATTAAGGAATGAAACATGAAACAAAGAACATGAATCATGGACAATAATACCTTGAATGATTCTTTGTAAATGATGTCTTGTAATTCTACAATCTAGCATGAAGTGGCCATGGAGGATGTAGATCTTGATCTTGAAATGAGTGAAGAACAATGCTTGACCTTGGATCTTGGATGTAACATCACAACACTAGGTCAAAAAATGCTTTATGGTTGATATACTTGAAATGATGACAGATCTTTAATTGTTGCAACAACTGATGAAGAATTTTTCCCTTGAATGCATTAAAATTGATCTTGGATGATCTATTGATGATCTTGGAATGCTTAACTCTTGCTTGCTTGACTTGATAACATGTAGGATTATTTTGCTTATCTGAAATGAGGATTTGAAAGCTTTCTTACATAGAAAATCCACTCAAATGACTGTAAATTTGATCCCCAAGGCTGACATGGAAGACATTTGAATTAAAAACCCACTTTTCTCACTTAGAACCTTAAAAAATGGCCAAATGGGACTCATTAATCATCCTAGGCGAATGAGTCCCACCTAGATGGGACTCATTCGCCCATGGTAATGAATTGGTCCCATAGGGTTTATTTTTAGTCCTAAAGTGTCAGGGAGTCAAGGAATTAGTCTTATATGTTCATCTTGTTAGATTTTTTATCAAAACATGCCTTGGGATGCACAATATGTGGTCATATAGGCCTATTAACGATGATATAGACATCATAAATGCAACAAGGCCCAAAATCAAATGTAAAAGTGTAAATAAATACACTTTACAACATTAAATTAAGGGAAAAATAGATATTTTTAGTTTAGAAGGGCCCTGAATCCCATGTGAATGTGTAAAACACATTACAACACTAGATTAGGTCCACTTTAGTTTACAAGCCTCCTAAATTTAATGTGAAGGTGTCAATAAACACACTTTACAACATTAAATTGAGGCAAAGTTAAGTTAATTTAGCTTGAAAAGGGCCCAAGACTTAATGTGGATGTGTAAAACACCTCACAAAACTAGATGAAATCAACATTAAGTCAAATTTTATCATTAAACATTCCCAAATTAAGCAAGTGATACTTTTTCTACACTACAGTACACAAGAAATTGATTGATTGGATTCCATCACATGGACCTCAATCATCTTTGATAGGAAGATTCAATATATATAATAAAATTAGATGAACTAAATTACTTCATTTTCACCCCTCTTTAATTAACCAAAAGATACAGTTGACCAATACAAGTTTCACCATTACAATTCTTACTAGTTAAGAAGTAGTTTCTTCAACCTAGAGTAAGTTGTGTGTATCTTTAATTGAAACACCTCAATATGCTTTCAAACAATAAAATAACATTATATTTCTAATATTCAATGTTGAAGAAATATTAATGAAAAATCATTAGGAAAAACTCAACAATAAAATTTAATCTCTTAGTATAGAGATGAGAAAATTAATTTTATTATTCTCTATAGGTCAACTATCCAATTTTCAACTTTAGGTTTAGGAATAATCCAAATTTGTAGCCATCACTATCATGATTTTATCTAAACAAGATTAGTTAGGAAGTTTATCCAACTATTAAAACTAGAATCAAATTAATAATAACCTGTAGTATTTAATTCCATCGTATTCAAGAATAATACAAATATATCAAACATGAAAGGTTGAACTAGATTATGTGAAATTTTAAGAATATTAGATTTAAAAAACTTGAGATCCACCAAAGACTTAGAAGGCTTGTAAAAAAATAATGGTTATTGACATACAAATGGAAGAGACTAAAATAATCAAGATATATAATAGCTTTTAGTATTGTGAGAGTATGACCACAGACATCAAAGATGAAAAAGGAGCCTAGTACATGGAGAAAAAATTTGTGGACTTTAAATAAAATGATCTCGGATGTGTTATTTAAAAGGAATTAAATAAATTAATATGTTCTAGAGGGGCTAAAGATGATAGCTAAAAGTTAGGGTAAACTAATTCAAAGAAAACTAAGTGCACATATAAGACTTAGAACTTTGAATATAATAAGTCTAAGATCAAATTGTAGTTGACCTTGTTGAAGACTCAACACTAGCTTAATAACATATTAGGACTACGATCTAAATACTTACCACATGGTTCCATTGGTTTTGTTGACGAAAATTAGGTTTCCAATAATTTTCATCCATATCCCTTTGAAATAAATGGGAGGATTTATTTGTAGGCCATGCAACTGTGGAAGTGAGTCCAACTTTTGTGTTATATTGTACTAAATGCTGATTGGTTATACTCTACAATGTTTACACATTTTCTGGCTCATCATCATAGAGGCCATAGATTGCAAAGAAAGTTACAAAAGAACTTTAGGATTTTTAGAAAAAATAATTTATTTATCAGCCTCTATTTATGCTAGCATTTTGTTCATTTGTTTTGTTTGTTTGAATTTTATATATCCCTCGTAGATAGTACATGAGAACTACATGTGTTGTGCTAACTATGATCATTTAAATGTTACAGTAATGTAGAAAAGGCATTAAACAAAAGGATTTTGTTTGGTAATAGAATTTTTTATCATAAATAACTAGTATTTTTTTAATGGAAAAATCATATATTATTGTTTATGTTTGATGGATATGATTACTAAAGAAACTACATTTATTATTTAAAAAAGGTGTATTTGGCATGGAAAAACCTTCATTGATGACAAGTTCAAGGAAAAACTAAACTTTGACTACCATTGAAAGAAAGATAGAAGATTATGGTTTTACAATGCATCATCATGACTTTCAGAGTCATGATAATGGGAATAATGGGGAGGTTTTGGGATCTATTTTCATGGAACAGGAAGTTTCATGAAGCAAATTTTTTTTGCTATAGGATTAATTGCAATCTTTTCCTTGAAAAAACGCAGCCCCTACTTTCTAGGATTGGAGATTTCAGTTAGTGAAATTAGGGTGGGATTAGAAATTGCCCCACCAGCTCATAAAAAATTTCTGCCACTTGTCAGTCATCTAGAATTTTAGGTTTCCACCATGAAAAAATGGAGAGAATATTATGTCTATTTATTAATTTTTCATTAAGACCATGCTTATTTATTTATTTTTTATTCACAAGATTTTCTATTCCAGAAAATGGAGAAAAAAGTAAAATTCATGAGACCACAGCTTCCCTAAATTTAAGAACTTAAACTTTAAGCTCGACTGCACTACTAAATTCATGAAACCATTAACTTTAAAATATTCTAAAAATTCTGATACCCACTATATTTTTTTTAGGAAGCCCCCTCCATGACACCTTACCCACTTAACAGATCAAACAGAAAGATTATAAGACATGTTTGGAAAAATTACAGAAAATCTTTATCGGTGGGTGTCGAAACAAACTCGACATGATGTCAAATATGTTTATAGAAACATAAGTAAACGAAGCAGTAAATTGCTGTCAAGGTAGAGTTCAGTTGTCAAAATATCCGTTCGTTAGACCAAGAACCCCGCCCCTTAATGCGCCTTAGTAAACTGTGGTTTCAATTAACTTAAACACTGTATGCTCTCTCGTTCATTATACGCTATTAGCCAAAGAAAATTGGTTGTTCTTTTATTTCCACAACTCCAGAAATTAAGTCTAAATTGACGACAGGAAATAAATAATAATTCCATAGTGTTGAAATCACGAAAACGTAACTGACATCGTCACGGTTATTTGAAGTCTATGTGAACAGTTGTTTTACCGATCAAGGACAACAGCAATACATTGAAAGTCAGAATAATACCAGACTTTTATATTGCGGAAGCTGGTTGAATGCTTTCCCAAGTCTTACGCTTGGTCATCGAGATCACGACTCTTCCTCTATCTTTTCTGCTGCGATACTTCTCAGAAATATCACTTTGGTCTTACACGGACAAAACGAAGTGTAATTTAATCTGGTGAGCCTAATTTTCTTTACTGTGTTACATCTGCGAAGATCACCACCTATTGTATTCCCTGTGTTGACAATGGCTTAGTAAGCCGATTCTTTCTTGTCTCAATTATATGTCTGTATTGGGAAACATACCGTCTTCTTCACGAAACATAATGATGCACAACATGAGTAGATAGGAACGAAATCAATTTTGTAAACATGTTTATCTTTATATACTTATTTTATAGCAAGTCGAGTATTTAGTGGGTCAGCTTTTCTACACAAAGAGGATAAAATACACCTTAAAAATAATCTAGCTCTAAAGGAAAACAAATATTAATGATAAATTATTTAATTTACATTAATAAATTAAGATAATCATAATATTGGCTATAGGAAATTCATCGTCAGCAATTCACGAGAAATTCATCATGGGAAAATTCACCGTGATGAAAAATTCACTGCCAAGTAAAATTCATCGCCAGCAATTCACCGAGGCGGAAAATTAACCGCCATTAATGTTTTTTAATATATATTTCAAAAAAGTTCATTTTTTTTGCAAAAGAATAATTTGATTTATGATAATAAAAAATTAATCGCATTAACTTTAGAGAATTAGAGAATTTGATTTATGATAATAAAAATAAAAATATTTTTCAATATATTTTATGATAATAAAAAAATAAAATTAATGGCATTAACTTTAGAGAATAATTTGATCTATAATCAATTATACATAGGAGAACTATATAATTTAATAATTGGTATTGTTAGCTATACCTCGCAAGTAATCACAAATATTGTTGGTTTCATCATACTTAGCCACTACATTTTTTTATTCGTTCACCAGAATCTTTTGTATTTTTTCTTTTTTTGCTGCTCTTGACCACTTAAATATTGTTCAATTCGAACCTCATTTATGCTCTGTTCTCTTTTAAAAAAAATGCAAATGAAAATAAAAATTACTATGAAGCAAATCTAACAAAAAAAAATCAATTTGTAATATATTATCATAAAAAAAATTCATATCAAAATAAACATAAAAAATATTTAAAAAAAAAAATTGTCAATAAATTGTAAGTAGGTGAAAATTATTTTTTAAGAAAGAAATTTAAAGTTTACAAAATAAAAATTACTATGATAATTTTCCACTTTGATGATAAAAAATGCAAATGAAAATAAAAACTACTATGAAGCAAATCTAACACAAAAATAAATCAATTTATAAACATAAAAAATATTTAAAAAATAAAATTGCCAATAAATGGTAACGCAGGTGAAAATTATTTTTTAACAAAAAAATTTAAAGTTTACAAAATATATATTAAAAAACATTGTTGTGGTTAATTTTCCACTTCGATGAATTGTTGGCGGTGAATTTAGCTTGGCGGTGAATTTATCATGGTGGTGAATTTTCCCACGGTGAATTTGTGGGGTGAATTTTCCATCCATGAATTGCTGGCAATGAATTTGCCAGTATGCCCATAATATTATATGTTTATTTTAATAATAGAAGAAGGAATGAGAAGTAAATTTTGATCATTATAATAGAGTATTTTATTGAATATTTTATTTAATGATTTAAATGAATATTTCATGAATAAATTTGATGTATCATAATCAATTGTTAAATGTGTAATGTTATATTTTAAATCATTTGCATATAGTAAAAATGATATTCATGTTGCTACCTGAAATTTAATTCACAAATTTGACTTTTAATTATATAAATAATTTATGGACTTGTAATCACATAGATTCTATTTTTCTTGATGTTTAAAAGTTATATCTAAAGATTGGTATTATTGGAAAATATTTTGAGAAACTTTCTATTCAACAATATTTTCCTTAATCAAACTCAAAATAAAAAATAAAATTTAAAAAATATCAAAACTTTGAAAATTTAAAATCAACTTTAAATTTTTATTTTATAAAAAAATTGTAAAATATTTGTTTCATAATAACATAAGAGTGAAACAAATTTATTTTAAATTATTTTTTCAGATATATAGAGAATCACATTTATATGATGGTAAAATTTGTTCTTGAATTTTAACAATAAATTAATCAAAGGAAGAAAAAGAAATACTTAAGCTAAACTATATATCTAACAAATAAAAATTTTCTATAGTAAAATAATAATTAATACTATTTTAGAATGTCATTGTGGACATTCACAACCTCTCTCAAGTTATTAATTTCAAGTTTCAAGGGGGCACAATTGGCTCAAACAACAACATCCAACTAGGTGTCTTTAGGGGCATTGTCTAGGTTAACACCAAGGGTGGGGGAATCTGAAGGGCTAGAAAGGTTGGTGGATAGGGGCAACTTGGAGGATTCCATGACAAATAATTGATGTTTTAGAGGTACTTTCCATGGATTGGTTTTTATAATTAGAAATTTGTAAGGAGTCTTTCTAAAAAAAATTCCTCTTTCAGTTTCAAATAAAGGAATAGTTTGGAAGTAAGTTCTACGTGTATGGAAGGTCTGTAATTTGATGACCATTCTTGTATGTGAGGAAATTTTTATGATTATTTAGTTATTTCATTTCTTTTCAATGAAAAAAAATAGAAAATATTATACAAATTCAATAATTTCTTACATTTTAAAAAATGAAAGATTATCATTAAATTCAATTACAATAAACTATTAATTAAAAATTCAGTTACTTATTTGATTGTATATTTGAGAATCTGATTTTTAAATTTAAAACATCAAAAGATTTCATTGATACTTATCTCTATACTAAAAATATTTATTAATAATTGATTTTATTAATTCATTTTATTTTAACATGCCTTATAAATTTCTATGACACATTGTTTTATATCTTATAAAGAAACGTATCGAGTCTTAGAGAAGTTGTCTACCTATCTTGATAGAGAATATATAAAAATTATTTAAAAAATAAATGAATAGATGCTGATCTTCCAAAACTTTTAAATTTGTCATAAAAAGTTCAGAGTATTTTTTCTTCAAAATGAATCTGTTAAAACAATTACTCTATGATAACGCCTAAGATTGAAAGGAAGCATAAAGAGGCAACAATAAAGTTGAAACGAATTTTCCAAATCGAGAGAATATAGTTGACGTAGGTGCATGGTACAACTTCATTCTCGGAAATTTATTTTATTTAATGTTTAGAGAGTTTTGAATTTTGACCATGAAATGCCTATTCTGAAGCCAAACACAAGGGGAAAAAAGAACAATGGCTGATAGGTTGCTCTTTCATAATAAAAACCTGAAAGGAATATAAGTAAATGAACAAATTATCTAGGTCCCGATAGCACCGATGGTGTTGGAGCATGTGAAGGCCAGACGTCCCTGTTGGGATTTGGATTAGCGGAGTAAAGCGACTGCTGATTACAATCAACCGATGCAAACGCAGAAGGAACATCATCCAACGTCTCTATTAAACTCTCCAACGCCTTCACCACCATTGACATCGCTGGCCACCTCGTAAAATCGTCATGTACACGCCACATTCCCACCTTTATCACTTTTACTGCTTCCTCTATAATGCTCGTTTCCTCGTCTTGAAGTCCCTCACATATCAAATCTATTAAATTCCCTTCCTCTGCTTTAACTTGTAACACTGCAAACAAGCCGTTCTCTGAGAGCTCTCCGCTTCTTTTTCCACTGACGATTTCTACCACCACAACGCCAAAGCTAAATACATCCGCCTTTTCGGTGAAATGCATGTTCAGTAACTCAGGTGCCATATACCCTGGTGTCCCTCTAAGCAAGGTTATCACTTCACTGTGCTCTCTGTTAACCAACTTTGCCAAGCCAAAATCTGAGACCTTCGCATTGAAATTTTGGTCCAGGAGAATGTTCTGAGGCTTGATGTCGAAGTGTATTATCTGTTCTCGACAATCTTCATGTAGGTATGTTAATCCTCTTGCAATATTCAGAACTACTTTGTATCTTTTCTTCCAGTCCAGCAAATGTTGATGCATCTTGTTGGAGAATATCCATTTATCCAGAGACCCATTTGGTAAATGCTCATATACAAGCATTTGATGGCCCTTTTCTGCACAAAATCCCTTCAGTCTTACCAAATTAAGATGATCAATTTTCCCTAGAGTTTCCACTTCTGCCCGGAATTCCCTTTGCCCTTGTCCTTCTCTGTCAAGGCGCTTCACAGCTATCATTGAGCCGTCAGGCAAAATACCTTCATAAACTGAACCCAATCCTCCGCTTCCCAATTTCGTACTAAAGTCATTTGTAGCATTCTGTAATGCTTAGAATGAGTAACGCAGAGATAAGCCTGCCGGCCAATCCAAACGATCATCCTCAGATTCATCCTTTTCGCCTCTGACTTTTCGATACTTACCTATCCATGTACAGAAAAAGAGAAACAGGAGAAACACTCCGCAAATAGCAACAACAATGATAACTATAACCGAATGGTTAATCTTCTTAGGCCTTGACTGAACTTTAATATAAGTAGTGGAATTGTAAAACACATCACTTTGATTATTCATTTTCAGGGAGTAGACATCGGACTCCAGATAACAATATCCCTTGTAAAAATCAGCACCATACCTGAAAAACCCAGCTTTGCAAGAGCAATTTGTGAGGCAAAGATTTTGACAGTAATCTCGTGAGACCATCTGCGGAATGGAAAAATCATTGAAGCGATAAGTAAAATAGGAAACATGCTCCAGCTCCAAAAAGTAATGACCATGGGTACGGTTACTGCTTATTGATGTATCCGAGCAGACAAGAGGTCTGTGGAGAAGACAGCCCAAACTGGCCTTTGTGGCGTCAATCTGATAAAAAACATTTCCCTCTCTTGGACAGCTGCACTGACCATCTGTACATAAACAATTGTTTCCACATGGCGTTGGATAACCACACACAGCCAATTCGTCCATAAAGCTTGATAAATAGTCAATTTTAGACCTTAGTGCCACTTTTAGAAATGAATAAAACTGCAGATACCCATTTGAATCCATCTTAAAGTAGAGGCTATTCTTGGGTATGGGAATTGGTGGAAACGCCCCTCCATTCTCAGTATAGAAGTAGACCGACACGTTGTCGAACTGGACATAAGATAAATTCACTGATGAAGGTGTATATGGGTACCTATAATACCTTTGAGGGGGTGCAGTGTCTATAAACACGCCGAAGCTATCGACAGACAAAGAACCATAGAAAATACCTCGGCTTGTATTAGTACGAGAAGTGTTCGATATAAGCTTCTGCCCCACATTCAACTTCTGCCCGAACAGCAAAGTATCAGTGAGATGATCAAAAGACTGCCACATGATTCCATTGGAGTTGTTCAAGAGAACAAGGTTCCCAGATTCTTGAATCGCCATGCCTTGAAAATCATGGGTGGATGTATTTGTAGACCAGACGAGAGTGCCATCTGCGTCCCTTAACACAAGTTACCCATTGGAGGTGAGTGTCAGGTTTGCGTTTTCTTGCACCATCTGCTCTCTGTTTGAACTCCACACTATTTTCATGTCCGACAGCTCAGTGTCATTGTCTTTAATAACAAAGAAAGTTGCAAACAGGTAGTCCGTGCGACAAGGACTACCATAGCAGAAGAATCCGCATCCAAATTGCAGATTCAAATCATTATATAGGATAGCGGCGGTGAGAAGAATTGGCCTGACGAGTGCATCTGCGTAAAATGACGATGTTAAGAAATCTAAAGTGTGGCTATTGTTGATCCATGTGGTGCCTCCGCTTACAGTTGCAGAAGTAAGAGCAGTGCTCACTGCAAACAACGAGCACGATATAAAGAAGATATCAAAAGTCGTGACATGAAAGGACGAGAGGACGAAATGTAGTTTGCTGTTATTATTTGTTTATTACCATTCCACTTTGTTTAAAAAAAATCCCTTTTCATATGCCTATGCGAAGAAAACTATAATTAGTGATTGATGCCCATTTTCAGTTAATGACATTGAAACTGAAGGAACATACCATTATTGAGAATATTCAAATCTTGAATACAATCGGGGTTATATTAAAAATTTCCCCACTTTTTGGAAAAATAGATAATTTAGAAAAAGTAGAAACTATGACTATTAAATATACAATGGCCCTGTTCAATTTCTTGTTTACAAAGCTTATGCGTTGTGAATTTGAGAATAAACATAAAGGCAGATTTTAAACCCCATTCATATCCTCCAAAGATTTTTCCAAACACAGACCATGCACATCATGCAGTTTCTCATAGGACCCTAAAGATTTTCCAAGTGATAGTTGAGTCCAAAAACATGTAAGGAAAGAAATAAATGCAATCCGATCATATACCCAAATACTTTTGAGAGCTTGGTGCATTCACTTTAGCCTAGCTAAGGAATCAACCAGAAACAACAAGATCTGAAAAGAATCGAAGTGAATGGATTAATTACATATTAACATTCAAATAATCATTATTGTTTTATTTCTAGTGCTCATTACTTTGTCCAAAGCACATTGATTGATGAGAAAGATGAAGCTCTTCCTCACCTTAGGAAACAATCTTGTTTTATGTAACAAAACTCACGTTATCAAACAAATCTGACAGACTCTAGAAGTTCAGAACAAAAAGCCATGAATTTTATTTTTACCCTATATTTTGTACACAACATTTGACAATTTTTCCAGTATAAATAATTTCTTGTGCAAAAATAAGAACTGTCGATGTATGACAATTAGTTTAAAAAATTAAATTAACTATAATAATAGTTACATCCTATTGACCTCACTTTCTTAAAAAGATTTCAACAATTAACTCTACTTTGTATGAAACTCTCACTATCCAGTAGAAGAAATAGAAGCTATGATAAAGTTGGAAAAGCTCAGAAAATGTAAAAAAATTCAATTGACTAGTCAAATTGACAACTTAAAATACTTCAAGTATTCATGATAAGATAACTTAGTAGAGGATATAATAGGACAAACATCATAAAACTGAGATGTAAATTTGATATGCATCCAACATTCATGTAAAAAATGCAGTTCATTCTACTAATATATATCTCTTGAGACACATTTGGGTTACTTACCTCCTAGTTCTTCTAATGTTGTGTAAATATATAGCTACAAAAAGTAAAAAAAATAATGGATTAAAAAATCTGCCAACATAAAAATGCTTTAAGAATATACGACCAATTCACCTCCAACTACAAGAAAGGTTGAAAGTGTCTCAAGTATAAAGCAAGACATGATAAATATAGAGTTGAAGAAAAAGTCCAAGTTGAGATAAGTTGCACCTTTACTTAAGCAAGAAAGACTTGAAGTTAAATTTAAGAAGCTAAAAACCAAAAAAATGCATTCAAATTAGACTTTCCTCCAGAGATGAAGCTATCTTAAGGACTTTTGCTACCTTTTATTGAAGGTCTTGTGCCTGATGATCAAGAAGAGGCAAACAAAGATATAGGTGAGGAGATTACAGAGATGAAAGTACGAAAAGTTGGCAAGTGGGCTTTAAAGAACAATTTCCATTCAAAGATGAGAGGGTAATTCAGATAGAAAGTGAGGGAAATATTTTCTCATCTCAATTTTTGATTATTTTGAGAACCTAAAACCTCCTACGTAATTTGAATTGGATTATAAGAGTTAAGTTCTAACTAAGTTAGTCATCCCAAATCGTTGTTCAAATTTACTTAGTATACAACTTGAAACAATGTCAACACTCTTAGCTAAACAATTTCAACAAGAATCAGACTTCAAACATAATTGAAAATACATGGCCCATATAATTGATTGAAAAGCGTTTGGTAAATAGGTATGTAAATTTTTTTGAATCAACATTTTCAACACTTCTAGCAAGACAACTTAAAGAAGGATCAAACTTCACACATAATATACAAGCATTAAATGGTAATAATTGTCATCCCAAAAACCCTTTTGTATCTCAGAATCCCTCTTTTTAGTCCACTAGATTTTCTAGAGAGTAAATTTTGGTCAAGTGTTGTAGCTACAACATGTCAAAAAAATTTGGCTTCCTTAATGTTCTGATGGATAGTACTTTAGAAGTCACAAAATAAATGATTAATATTGCGAGTGCATTTTTCCCATTCAAAATTTGAGGGGAGTACAAATCAAATTTGAAGAAAAGGGAAAAATAATAGAAACTATCAAACTTCTTTGAGAATTCCATATCCATTTCTAGAAATCTTCTATTATTCCATCTGCTCTGTTAAACAAAAGAGTGGGCAGTTACAATATTACAACTTAGAAAGAAATTATTCCAACAACTCCTTTAAATGTTAATTTTCTCATGCAAATGGGGATGCCTGATTTATGAGAACACCACCCTATGTCATCTTGTGAAGCTTATAGCAACAAAAAAATCTTATGTGTTACAACTATATCATGTTCATTATGCATAATCAAATAGATTTAAATGAAGAAATCTAACTACATCAGAAACCATGACTTGGAAGTAGAGAAATGTACTCTGAACTTAGAAAAAGAATCTATGGAATAATGTAGTTCTAAGTTCCAAGAAAATCTTGGGGCATTTATATTAAAATATTTTTATACAAATGGGTGAACCAAAACAACTTAAAACCTAAATTCTAGTTACATGCTTACCTTGGTGATAATCTCATACTGTAGTGTACTAAGATCAAGTACTTCTGTTCAAACTTGTAGATCTGTAGCTTGCAATGTGCAAGGTATGTAACATTGCATGTTACTATGCAAAACGTAAAAGTAAGTTTATCAATCCCCTTAGATTGATTTATGAATCATTGAATCCTTTTAGCAACTAGAACAAAGCATGTAAAAGTATTCACCGAAATTATAAATAGAGATAAGTGATGGTTAACCAATATGAATTGGCACTAGAAACTACATTATCAACTCACATAAGTGTGATAGATCTACAAAAGCAATAAGATAATCAATAAAATCCTAGTAAACTATTCCTGAATAATTGAGGACGCACATGATTCAATGTTATAAATCAATTTGAGCATATGAACACATCCATGCTTAGAAATTGTTGAGCAGATAAATTGTAGAAATTACTAAGCAGATAAGTTTCAGAAATCATTGTTGCTAATAATGCATTAAATCTATTCTTGGCCATACTTTAAATTCAAATAATTAAGAACTTATCACTCACACCGTGTGTAAGTTAATTATTTTCATATTTCCCAGCAATCTAGGAAAAAAATTTCGGCCCAACTCATGGATGGCTGCAAATATCATCAGAATTTTTACAGTCAAGATACAAGTATTGTCACTATTTCTCCTTGCACAAGTAATTCTCACAGCTTATAAGGTATTATATGTAGACTCAAAATTTAGGATCTATCTTGCTTAAATTGTGTTTTACCTACTCAAGTTGAGAAATGGACTGTTTTGCATTGATTGCTTGGTGTAGAAGAGAAACTTCCTTAACTACAAAAAAGTATCCATCACTGTCAAATAATAATATAAGAAACAATTTTAGAATAGAGGAAGTATGATTTGAGATATTATCATTGAAAGAAGAAATGATCACTCTCCATTATCAATAAGTATTTGTAAGCCATTATCAATGATTGAAAAATCTATTAATAGACACAACTTAGGAAAAGAAAAGACATGTCTATGTTAATTAAAACTCATATCTCACAAATCACAGTGTTTAAGAAGAGAGAGTTAGTATTCTAGATCAAATAATAATATAAAAGTATATAAATTAATTGTAATGAATAATTTTTGTTATTAAGAAAACAAGATATAGCGGTTTGATATATTTTATAACATAATTGGTATCCAATCAAAACATGGCAATAGGTTACATACCAGAAAGCTTGAAGAAATGGCAGAAGTTTGAAATAAGTAATGGTGTACCATTGTGAAAAAAAAATAGCCCCAATATATTTCATTGTCTGTATCATTCCTGGCAGTAATGCTCCTTTGAAGTTAGGCCTACAACTTTGACATCATGTAAACCATCATAGTGTGAACTTTAGTTAGGTTAAAGCAACATGTATCAAGTAGTTAGAAATGTAGTTATTGGAAGGGAAATTAATAAGAAATTATTGAAATACTTGTGTTGTATTACCAAAGGAATGAAATGTCTATTTTCAAGCGGTTGATGTTGATAGTGTTGATAATCGAGCTTCCTCACTAAGTCTATGTGCAACATAAGGTCTTTGTTGCATGTGTGTGTATCTTTTGAATGTGAAAGGAGGGTGGATACAAAGGAAGGAAAGGCGAGTGACCCTTGAAATTGTTTTGAATGTCAATCCTTGTCAGTCAATCTTGTTGATCTCAATCGTGGCAATTTGAAGGGTAAGTCCTTGTGAATTATGGATGGTTAAGGACCATGCCATTTTTAGTGGAATTTGGCAGTGACCACCATGACTCAATGGGGAAACATGAACATCTTTGGGATTTTTTGGATCCCAGGAAGGTCCAATGTAATTATTGAATCAAAAAACAACATAGAAGGGGAGTTGGGGTGGTTTTTTGCTATCCTTGTACACAATTTTTTTGACTATGCCAAGAGCTCCATTAACAAGGTGAGTTTCCGTCCATGGATTACATGATAGCATAACCTTTTGGTCAACACATAATATAATCTTAGATTGGAGCTTCTCATCATCTAAATTTGAGTTGATAGAGCTCTGTATTTGCTCAACAATGGCTATGGAAACAGCTTGTGCTAGAGACAACAACATACACTTATTATGGAGTGAGACCCTTTCATTGGTTGAAAAAAGATGTATGCATGATAAGAAAGCATTTTGTTCTATTGACGATAGTGTGGAGCTTGACCTTGACATTAGTAGTCACCAATTTGCTATAGTAGGTTCAGCCTTTCTAAAATTACATAAGAGATCACGAAATATAAGTTGAGTGGGGTCATCTCTGGCTTGACGAAATATTTTGTTTAGTGTAAAAATTGTTGTAAAGCTCCACCATAGTATCCCCCCATAGGAAGTAGAAGAGTACATAGGAATGTCTTTGATCGGCGGTAGTTGGTCGAGGTCTCCAAAGAGAAAGATTAAGCGGCCTCCAAATGGGATCTAGTTGTGTGCAAGGAAGGCTTCATGCAAGTGAGAGTTGATGCATTCAAGCAACTTTGGACCGATGAGGCTCATTTCATCAATTAGAATGTAGCGAATGAAGTGCATTTTCTCTTGGAAGCTTGCTAGTGTTTGGCCTTACAAGGGTTCCAAAACATACACTTATTATGGAGTGAGACCTTTTCATTGGTTGCAAAAAGATGTATACATGATAAGAAAGCATTTTTTTCTATTGACGATAGTGTGGAGCTTGACCTTGACATTAGCAGTCGCCAATCTGCTATTGTAGGTTCAGCCTGTCTAAAATTACATAAGAGATCATGAAATATAAGTTGAGTGGGATCATCTCTGGCTTGAAAAAATATTTTGTTTAGTATAAAAACTATTGTAAAGCTCCGCCATAGTGTCCCCCCATAGGAAGTAGAAGAGTACATAGGAATGTCTTTGATCGGCAGTAGTTGGCCGAGGTCTCCAAAGAGCAGGATTAAGTTGCCTCCAAATGGGATCTAGTTGTGTGCAAGGAAAGTTTCGTGCAAGTGACAGTCGATGCATTCAAGCAACTTTGGACCAATGAAGCTCATTTCATCAATTAGAATGTAGCGAATGAAGTGCATTTTCTCCTTGAAGCTTGCTAGTGTTTGGCCTTACAAGGGTTCCATCTCCTTGATGGGTATGTAGAGTGTGGAATGAATTTTTGATGATCCAATGTTGAATGTTGCAACACCTATTGGTGCAAGAAGTAATAGTGATGTTTGATAGTTTGGAGAAGAACAATTGAGTGCAGGCCTAATTTATTTTATAATATGTGACTTTCCTGTTCTTGTAGTTCCTTGAACTATTATTTTGAGTGGTGGTTGGTAAGTGTTTGAGGATAGGTGTGACAACACTAAATCCATAGTTTTCTTTTGTTCCAATGAAAAGTTGTGATGGGTATTTACAATGGGTAGTAAGGGTACTTGATATTTGGTGCAGTTTGAGTCTACAAAGTTGGATGTTGTACTTCGCTCTTTTGGATTTATGGAATGACTATCCCAATCATGGTTAAGGTCTATTTCATGGTTACCTAGTATTTCAAGTGCATCCAAATGGAGTGGTTGGCCTGGGTGTACACTTGACAACACTTTCCATTCAAATTGGTCGCATTGATGTGGGGGTTCTACATTGTCTGATAAAGAGCCTGGGTCTATATGGGAGGTTGTTTCTAGGTGAGTGCATAGCACGTGCCAGGGATGGTAAGTGCATGCCATTCTCTCCCACTATGCCACAATTTGAGTGTTGGATGAACCAAGGTCAATTGCAATGTTACAAAATGGTTTGTAGAGAACTAGTTCAATTCAATAGAAGTCATGAAAACTTGGTTCATCCTTAGGAGGTATGCTTGCGAAACAGGGGGATACTTGAACAATAGCTTTAGAGGAATGTTCTTTCCATTGGTTCATTTTACAAGATGTTTTGAAGCTCCATTTTTTAGTGACATGAATCAATGGCAATGCCTCTAGACAAGTAGGATGTTCCATGTATGCATCAATGTAGGTTGTTTCTACTAATTTGGATGTAACTGAGAGTGGAATGCATTGATATTTTTCTTGGTTTACATTTAAAGAAACAAACATCTGAGTACACAAGTAGAGGGGTAGCTTTAATAGAAGGTGGAAAGTTTCTTGAGCACTAATATCATGATCAAATAGGTTGTCCACAAGAATTTTCCTAAAAGCGATCGGTACTGGCTTGTCAAGTTGAAAAGTTATAACAATACGAGAAAGCATTGCATGATATGTTTCAAATTTTGTTTTTTCTTTGGCAGCATATTTTTGCTATATATTTGAGCATTGCATCTATTGAGATAACAAGTTGGAAATCTATATTTTCTCACCAAATAGAGAGGATAGTGGGGTTGTCCAGATTCAATCACTCATCATTACAATTAGGGGTGTGCTTTGGTTGGCCACTGCCATATGACAGGCTTGAATGGTCTTGCATGGTCCAACAGGCTTTATAGAGACATTCAATTGTACCTCCTTTTTTTCGCAAACATGTTTGCAAGGTATAATGTGTATTGCATTTAACACAATTGAGTAATTCATTATAATCATTTGAAAGGTTGGACAACATAATCATTCTTTTGTCCATTAAGTTGGTATGTGCAGGATCATCATGGAAAAAATAGGCCCTTAAGTGGCAAAAAATTTAGAAAAATCAGAGTTAGGCAACTTGACGTAAAAATTTGAATAAGTTATCTATATTATTTAAAAAATATATAAGAATAGAATTTGTAGGAAATTGAATGTAGTTTCTAATCTACTAGGTTTGTTTTAAAAAAAAAATCTATTTAGTGAAAATTTGAAATTTCAATGTAGTGGTATTTAAATTTTAGGGAAAAAATAAGAAGTAGGTGTTTGTCTGACCACCCTAACCACAATAAAATGATAATATTTTTTTATAAGATTTTAGATATAAGTAGAGAACTCAAGCCCTGATGTGATGCATATTTTTTGTAATTTTTTTCTAAGTAAATAATTAATTATGAATTTTTATTACTACTTTTTTAAAAATATAAAAACTTGTATGTCTGACCACCTTAACTTGGTCAAAACTTCATGAAATTCAATTTTTCTTTTTTTAATCCTATAGTATGAAAAGCATAGAATGTGACACATGTCTTGGATTCAAAAAATGTGGTACTATTTGAAAGCTATACATGTTTTTCAATTAGCCTATCAATGAGGACTTTAGTCATAATTTGAATAGAAAATGAATAATAATTACTTATTAAATTCAAAGTAAAGCATAATTTATATTTGTGGAAAGGTGAAAATATCCTTTAAAAACCCTTTTTGTTTCATCAATTTTGGGTAAAAAAATAGTCATTAGCCACATACTCATCATATTTCCACTTTTTGGCCCATCATGATCCCACACATACCCAAGAAAGGGTTGTCTAAGGTAGACCATGGAACTCTTTCATTTGAGGTTTGGTGGGGACTTGGGTTCCAAGCAGAGACATATTTTTTAATGTAGTTGATTGCAATTTGTATTGATGAAGATTATTCCATTGTAGTTTGGCAATATCAGGTGGGTCTTTGAGCCACAAGAAACCATGGACATGTGTAGACCTGCGGTGTTTCCACTTGTACCTACACAAGTAAATATGAAACAAGTAAATATAATTGATGTGGGGTATGTTTACCTATACCAGTAATCATTTTTGCAGAGAGTCTTCTCCAAAACCTCCTCATGAAATGCTATAAATCTATGATACATGTAAAGTGCAGAGAGGTGTGGGTTTTGTACTATATTTTGGATCCTCCACCGTGCAACAACAGTAGGCTTTGTTGGTGTGGTAGATGGCATGATGTTATGTAAATATGGCCATTTAGTATTTACAGCATTGAGGGTGAAGAATAGAGTCGAGCAACCAACTTGAATAACCATGTCAAATAGCTCCCCCTACGCTGAGTCTAGAATGGGCGGGTTCCACAAAATTTTGACCCAAATCACATTACTTGGTCTCCAATATTTTCATCAAGACATCCTTGACTCTTTGGCATAGTCCAATAATTGTTGTTGGAAGTCTACTTTCCAAGTGTTTTTGAACAAATATAGAAGTTGTGGCCTAACTACGGTGATCCATAAGAATATTCAGTATGAAGTATCTAAACCGTGGGTGCTGGCCAAACCTATTATCATGGTATCTAAGTAGATGTAGGGCATATTCATGTAGCTTGAACTCTTTCATAGTTTTTTGATTGAATGCAGCTTTCCCGTTTGGAAAAAATGTTGGGAATGCCATAACAAACAATCCTTCAGTGCTATATTCATTGATGGGCGTAAGAGAAATTGGTGGTCAATCAATTGTAGGATTTTTGTGTCCTTCCCATAAATACAACAAGGCTCAAAATTCTTGCACTTTTGTCTGTGCAGGGGGAAATTTTTCCACAAATGATGTTGTTGCTTGCATAGTCTCTTGAAAATTTTCTTCAGTTTCATTATCCATCTCCATTGAACTTACATTAGGGAGGTCTAAAATTGAGGTTGTTGCACTTAAAAGGTCAGAGATTTCAGTGAATGCAGTAGGCAAGCATAAGAGAGAGGCCTCATCTATTT
>VDFB02133687.1:0-15982 GCA_007258455.2 Sequoia sempervirens | reverse complement strand
GAATTGTCCCTAATTGTGTAAACTCTATGGAAGTAAAACTTCCTGCAGAAAAGACTATGCTTTGGCATCATAGGTTAGGCCACATAGGAGAAAAGGTTTAAAAACCTTGAAGAACAAAAACCTGGTTGAGGGGCTTGAAGACTGTAATCTGGAATTTGAATTCTGTGAACACTGTATATATGGAAAGCAGCATCGTGTTTCATTTTATGACAGTCCTCATAAAACTTCTGGTTTGTTAGACTATATTCATTCGGATGTGTTTGGTCCAGTAGATGTTCCTTCTTTGTCTAAATCAAGATACTATGTGTCGTTTATTGATGATTATTCAAGAAGAGAATTTATATATTTTTTGAAAAGTAAATCAGAAGTGTTCAGTCGATTTAAGGAGTTTAAAAATCTTGTTGAAAATCAGATTGGTAAAACAATAAAATGCTTAAGGACTGATAATGGTGGTGAATTTTGTTCTGATGAATTTGAAAGATACTGTAAAGACCATGGAATCAAAAGACACAAAACTACACCTTACACTCTATAGCAAAATGGAGTTGCAGAAAGGTTCAATAGGACAGTGATGGAGAGAGCACGAAGTATGCTTAGTAGTGTTGGTTTGGAGGAAAAGTTCTGGGCTGAAGCTACTGCTACTGCATGTTACTTGGTTAATCAGTCTCCAAACTTTGCTCTTGTTGACAAGACACCTATGGAAGCGTGGTCTGGTAAGAAGCCCTCTCTTAGACATATTAGATTCTTTGGCTGTGAAGCATATGCACATGTGCCAGATGTAAAAAGATCTAAGTTGGACAACAAGGTTGTTAAGTGTATATTTATTAGCTATAGTGCTAACATTAAAGGATACAAGCTTTGGAATCCTGTTGCAGAGAAGATTGTATACAGCAGAAGTGTAATCTTTTGTGAGCTGAAACCTTCCACCTTAGATCTGTAGTCAAAGAAAAAGTCAGAAAACAGTAAGGATGTAGCAGCAATTCCTCCTACACTAGAGAAAGATGAATTGAAGATTCAAAACGTACCTGAAACTGAAGAGAGCTCAAGCAGTTCTGAAAGATCTGAAGAAGATGAACCTCAGCCTCAGCCAGTGAGGAGGTCGACCTAAGAAAGGAAACAACCAGTTAGGTATGGGTTCTCATTAATTGATTCTACTTGTGCCTATGCCCTGATTTCTAGCACTGATGAGCCTAGGACTGTAAAGGAAGCAATTAAAATGTCTGATTCAGATTCTTGGTTAGAAGCCATGGAGGAAGAAATGGCATCATTATATAAAAATGAAACCTAGAGTCTAGTGCCCTTGCCTAAAGGTAGAAAACTTGTGGGCTGTAAATGGGTATTTAAGAAAAAGATTGGTCTGGATGGCAGTGTAGAAAAATACAAAGCACGACTGGTTGCAAAGGGTTATTCCCAGGTAGAGGGAATTGACTATGGGGAAATCTTTTCTCCTATAGCAAAGCTGACCTCTATTAGATTTCTATTGTCACTTGCAGCAGCTTATGACTAAGAGGTTGAACAGATGGATGTGAAGACAACATTTCTTGATGATGATCTTGAAGAAAAAATCTATATGTCCCAGCCTGAGCACTTTGTTGAGAAAGGTAAAGAAAAACTGGTATGCAAATTAAAGAAGTCTTTGTATGGGTTAAAGCAGTCACCTAGAATGTGGTACCAGAAATTTGATACCTATGTATTATCTTTAGGCTTTGTGAGATCAAAATCTGATCACTGTGTATACTATAAAGCTGAAAGTGAGCAAGTGCTTGTTATTGCTCTTTATGTTGATGATATGTTGTTCATAGGAAATAGCAAGCTAATGATTTCTGATCTTAAGTCTCAGTTGTCTGCTAAGTTCAAAATGAAGGATCTTGGTGCAGCAAAGTATATTTAAGGATGGAGATAACTAGGGAGAAGAATAAAAGCTTTGGCTTTCGATCCCGATAAGTATATAAAGAGCTGTTCTAGAAGATTTTGTATGAATGATTGCAAGCAGATTGAATTGTTCCAGTCATGCCAGAGATGAAACTTATCTGAGGATATCAAGCTCTCTCACGGGAGGACATGGCAGTGTGCCTATGTAGTGTTGTAAGCGTCTCAATATGTGCAATGAGTACATGCGAACTGAGCATTGCCTACAAACCCAATGGGAGTATAGTTGATTTATGGCCTATCCGAGAAGGAAATACATTGAGATATTGTGAGGAATTTAGGTGACTGAAGGGAACTTGAATTTTGCATTGTGTTACCATGTTGGTTGAATCACGGAAGGGACTCTCGGCATTCCTTAGTTGCTCTAATTTAGTGAGGGATATTGGCAGAAGATCCACTAGTGGATACATTTTCATGTCGAAGATAGGTAGTGCAGTGGGATTGGATATGAGTAGCGTGAGCTATAGATACTTTGTGTCCCACTCGACTGAATACATGGCAGCTACTCATGCTTGTAAAGAAGTTGTATGGTTGAAACATTTGTGTTCTAACATTGGTTTTGATGCAGGGGAAATAACAATCTTATGTGATAGTCAGAGTGCTATTTGTCTAGCAAATAATCCAACTTTTCATGCGAGGATGAACATATTGATGTACAGTACCACTTTGTATGAGATATGGTTGAGGATGGAAAAGTCAGTTTGGAAAATTTTGATACTCTGGAGAATGTTGCAAATTCATTGACGAAGCCAGTGAGCACAAACAAGTTCAGGTGGTGTACCAGTTCAATGGGCCTTAGTGCCCATGATTTTTCAGTAAAGTAATTTTTTTTATTTTTTTGCATGCTCTGGAGGTGTCCGAATGATCTTCATCAAGTGGGAGATTGTTGGAAAAAGTGCCTCAAACATTACAGACTCAAACCTCCTTTAGAGCAATGTTGGTGTGAAATTCTAATTGTCTGGCCGACTAGCAGTTTGTTTCATCCAATTCTGAACAGGTCACTGTGACCCTAAAGAAGTCTTGCTGAAAGGTTTACTATGGAGTATATCACTATAGCAAGGTGTGTTCGTTGTGACCTCATAGCGCTCAGGATAGCTTTGGCTGAAAGGCCATTCATTCATTTATCGGCGTAACTCTTAGTGACTGTGATCTTCGATGAAGCTTATGGTTCTCGCTAAGATGTCTCCGCGAAGTGATATTCTCTTGCTAACAGTGTATGAAATGATGTCCTCGGGGTAACTTATTATGGCTTGGTGAGAAGTCACCACAAAATCAAATGTTATGCCGACTGTGTTTTATCGAAGAGAGACTTAGCCGAAGGAAGTGACTTCGGTAAGATGTCCTACCAAAGTGGATATGTCTTAGCGACTAAGACTTAAGTTGGAATCTTTGGTATATCTTAATGAACTCAAAGAAAGGTATTAGTGATAGAAGAAAGCTATGCCGACAGGGACTACTTGGGAGTTATCGATATAACTCTTAGACTTCGTTATGAAGTTTGAGCGATAAGCTATTGTCTTGCCGATAGCCGATGGCTATTGGGGTAACTCTTGGCGAACAGTTGGTCATCGGTGAAACATAGATAAATCGGTAAGTTCTCTCAGCGATGGAAAAATGTTTTGGCGACAGGTGAACACTTCGGAGTAGCATATGAAGATCGGTATGAACTCTTGGCAATAGGAGTAAGTCTTGCCGACTTCTACTTGGTGCTCGGTAGGCTTGGGGACTTCGATGTAACTTTAGTGTTTCGCTATGACCTTTTGGTGAAAGCGATAAGTCAAAGCGACTACAGAGACCCTTGGTGACATCGGTACGAGTTCAAGGTGGCATCGGTGAGACACTGTTAGTGTCTCACCGAGATGCCAATACAATATGAATTCTATTGACCGTGTATGACTTCCAATGTGGCATCACGTGGACGAATTAGAAGAGCCGAATTGGAACCGTTGGGGGTCTGTTCGTTGCGACAGTTCTGTGAGGTAGCTCGACAGTCAAGGAATGCCATGGATATAGTTGGAAGTTACAGATGTTTTGATGTTGGATTGTAGTTCGATCAACAGTGAAGTGTGAAGAATTAAAACTATGTCAGTGAAGGATTAAAATCTGTAAAGGTTGTAACCTGGAAGTTTTCTGTTCAAAGAATGTACATGATGAATGTTGTTGTTTAATGACACCAGAAAGATAAGTCTAGAATTGTATGTAACTTAGATTACTGTAACACAAAGTGATTTCTCTTGGTGTGGTGGGTTTTTCTCCTGTAACGGTTTTCCCACGTATATCTGGTGTTCATGTGTGTTTGTCTAAATACTCTGTTTATGTAATATGTCTCATAGTACATGTCAATTTGATAGTAATTGAAAATTAAAAGTACTTCTGCATTCTTTCCTAAGGTATTGACGTTAGGAGAATTGTTTTCTGCATCTAATTTTTCCTTACATTAGTAACTAGAGGATGGCCTCAATATTTGGATAGATGGAGTCGTACATTGCAGGGAAGTCAGTGTAGAGCTTCTTCGTGCTCTCCAAAGATTGTTGTAGGTCCAAGAACTTATTGGTTGTTTGAACAACCCAACTAATACCCATGTTCTCGACATACAGGACCTATCAGAACCAGCTCTCTGTAGTCTTGTCCAAGTTCTTCCTTTTCTCCAACTTGTCAATTTTTTCTTTGGACAGCTGTTGGGGTGGAGCCAAGGATGTGGTAGGAAGGTCATCCACTAAGGACCATTGTTGGATGTAATCCGTCAAGGCGGCTACTTGTTCCTTAAGCTCATCCTTCGAAACCTTGTCCTATTTTATCAAGTGCACCATTGTAGCCACTGACTCCTCAATATTCCCCACTTTCTGCTCTCTGGTAGCGGTTCCTAAATCAATGGTGGAGATGTTGTAGCTTACTTCTTCCCTGCCCACCACTGGCGTGGCTATTTGTACTACTCGAGACCCAGAAGCATCCATTGTTACCTTGGATCTAATCTTAGACTTCTTCTCTTTTCTAGATTTGATCTGCCCTCGGGCTAAGATAGCCTCCAGCCTCGCTCTTGGGTCCTTTGGTGTGGGAGTTTTCTTTTCAAGCTGTCTCTCTAGCCATTCAGGCATAACATAATTTTTCTTAGGTGATTCACGATCACCCTCGCCCTCCTTGGCCAAGACCTCTATTTTCTTATCTCAAGGGACCCTTTCTTCCAATTTAGCAGCATCTCCTTCTTCTTCATCGGAGTCCTGAATGAACACAAGCTACTTGATGGGAGGCTTGGTAGGTAATTGCTCCCAGGGACTTTCTTTTTTCTCTATTTCCTTCCCCTTCTTTTCTCTAGTTTTCTCAACCTCGTGCATGTGCTCCTTGGGCCGCTCAATTTCAAGGCCCTTGATAGTTTGGGCCTCACCCTCAGGCTTATCTTCTCTTGCATGTTCCCCCTTTTGACAAGGGGATGACACACCCTCTCGCAATTCCCCTGTAGGGGGCTCCATGTCTTCTGCTGCCCTGTCTCTGAGAGGCAACCTTTATGCCTCTTCTTCATCGCCCTTCAGCTGTTGGGCCATCTCTTCTTCAAGATCATCATCGAAGGTTTGCACGATGACCCTACCACCGACATACTCCTCCTCATCTCCACTCTCGGAAGAGCCTATTCCTTCATCTTCATAAGCCACCCTGTCAATTGTTCGGTGCTCATACTCTGGGTGTTCATGGTATTCATCAGCTTTCTCTTCAAATAGCTTTGAGGCCTCCTACTCCCGTCTCTCCCACTCCTCAGAAACTAACATGGTGGCCTCCATAGTCGGTGGTCCTACCAGAGGCTATGAAGGTTTAGCAGTTGTGAGGACCTGTGCTAGGGTTTCTTGAAGAGTGGGGTCCATAAGGATCTGGGAGAGCTTAGAAGGGAGATTCTACATATGTTTCGAGAAGGGCTCAGGTAAGGTGGAAGCAGGTATTGGTGCCGTCACTGTAGCTAAAGGGAGCGATGTGGTAGGCGACATGGCAGCGAAGGAAGAGTCAATCACTATTACATGCTCAGGCAGAGGTGAAGGGGCAAGATGGACTAAGATGTCCACTGCCGGCGAGGATGTGGTGACCATGGCCAGGGAGGCAGATGATAGGGTAGTCGAGACAGGGGGCACCAAAAGAGGTTCTAATTGATCTGTCCCGTTTTCTTCTTCCTTTTGGATTATGGGCTGCTCCATTGTGCCTCCTATTTGTTTGAGCCTTTTAGAAGATGAGCCTCCTGGATCCTTCCTTGTGTATACTTTGGGGTCTGGAGACTGCTCCGTTTTCGCCTCTTTCCTCTTCTTAGATTTGGTGATTGGAGGAGATTTGGATGTCTCGCCCGTTGAAGTTGTGGCAGCGACATCCTCGGTGGCACTGGGATCACTCTTTAGCCCTTCATATGTCAGGATCACCCCTTGCTATTTTAATCAGGCCACTTGTCCATCAACCCATTCTTTGGTACGGGCCAAGATCAGCTTGGTTATAATGTCGAGGCCATCAACCTCCTGCTCGTCCCAGTCTATTGTTGGTAGTGGAAAGTTGGTGACTGCAAGGTATCTGGAGTCCATTATGGTGCCTTCATCCTCCTTGACCTGATCTGGTATGGAAAATGGTTGTACTGTTCTTATGATGTACCTAGTCATCCACATGTAGTGCCTTGCACGTACTTCCTTGTCGTCCTGACAATCCCCCCAAAATTCCTCAACGTGGTGTAGATGGGTGAACCCCGACCCTAGCGCTTTCCTTATATGTCCATATGGGTCCATTCGCAGGCGAGCGATGTGTAGGTGGAAATGATAATCATTCAATTCTTTCTTAGAATTCCCAACGCACTGGGAAGTTTGTAATTTATACATTCCTTGGCCGAAAGTTAAGAGATAGGAGATCCCTGCCAAGTGTTTGCCGCTGAGGACTGACTGTATGTGTTGGAGCTTCTGAGAAAGTTCTAATAAGATGATCTGGTCATTGGGGTATCGAGGCAGCTTATTTGGTCTTTCTGTGAACCCCTGGGCATGAATGTACGTGAACATTGGGTATTGAATGAAAAGGAAGGTGTATTGCTTTAGGAATGCCCGAGCACTATGAGAGACCCTTCTCTCGAAATCTCCTGCAATCACTCTAATGATATGGCCAATGAAGGCATCGTTTACCCAACAATACTCCTTGAAATTTTGGTATGAGAGTTGGGGGTACCTATCATAGACCTTCAATTTTTGACCCTGCTCCTCATCGGGTGCACACACAACCCATTGTATCATCTCTAGTCTGCCAAGGAGTAGACCAGAAAGGAGGTCATGTAGAACTTGGAGTTTTTCTTCACATTCATGAACTACTCATGGAAGCAGTCGCTTATTATGCCTCCCCAGTAGAACAAGGATTTTTTTGTGACGTCCTCATTCCCGTGGAGGATCTGTTCAATGAAGTACACCATCCATTCCTAAAAGAAGGCAGCAGTAGCGAGACCCATCACCTTGCTTAGCATAGTGACTAAGTCATGGTAATCTTCATGGAAATCAGTGCGGAAGAGTTCCTGAGGAACCTTTGCAGCACTGCCCCATTTCTCTTTGAGCCAGTGTTGATTTATCAACTTCTTGTAGCCCATCGGGTTGTCATCCCATGTTGCTTTACATTCCTCTATGGTAGGCGTCTCAATCTCGACGAAGGTGGGAATGTGGAAGGTCTTTTTAATTCCCTCGGCCAACATGTTAGCAAGAATTCTCCCATCCCATTCAACAATTGTTTGCGTCTGGGGTTGATATGCCTGTCGGCAAGCCATAACCAATTTAGGGGCCACGAGGGATGGAGGGAAGCCTACAAATTTCACAATTCCGCTTTTCCTGATCAGCCTTGCATTCTTGGTTGTCAGGTTGACTCTGACCCTTTGGTTAAATTCATCAATATTGACGTGGCTGATATTTGTATCTGTGATTTCTTTCCAGTTTGTGACAACCTTCGAGTGCAAAGGTTCACCTTGGAACAGGTACTTCATCTGGTCCTTGTCCTCTTTTTCATGAGGAGTCTTTCCCAACTTCTTTCCTTTGTCCTTTTCCGCAACTGCCCTCGAGGGTCATGCACCTGATTCCATATATCCTGCAAACAAAGGCATAGTCAGTGCAACCAATGATGAAAGCTTTGATATTAGTTAAAATCTCGTGGATGAAATCAAATTTAGGCAATTTATCATTCATAAAATCATACTTTTAATTCCAGATGTCATTAGTCGTTCAATTGAGGGCTTTCGGACAAATCGGGCCTGGAGGCCCGGACTTCCCTGGCAGGAATGTTGTTTCCAAAAGGGAAAATGGGGTAGAGAGATCCGGGAGGTTTCTCCTGACCAAATTTTTATGGTTCAAAAGGCTCGTATCAAAGAGGGTTGAATTTGAGCATGTGAGTCGAGATCGGATTTCAAATTTGAGTCGTTTAGATCAATTTGAGAGCATCCGAAGGTACAGGGCCTGAAGGTCATCCGGGGTTGGCTGTTGAAATGGCCAGAAATAAAGGGAATTCTGGAGACAAAATTTTGGGGTCCGTGACCCAGTGGACGGGGTGGCCCAATGGATCAGACCCGACACTAAGGTTGGGCATTAGATTTTCATATTAAGTTTTTACAGCAAGTAGGAGGGCGAAGCCCAGAGATCAGAAAGGCAGGTGCGATTTTCTCTTTTGAACCATTGGGGATGGGGCGGAGTTCCGTATGGTGGAGCCCGGTGAGGGCAAGGACGTTAAAGTTCAACAACTTGGAACCCTCGCAAAAAAAGGTAGGTTGGGACCTGGGATGCGAGAGGTCATCGTAGGTTCGTCGTTTGAAACGGCGAAGACTCCACGGAAGTCTGCGGATTGGGACTTGGGTTCATGATGGGCGGTCGGATTGAGACCAATGTTAGACGGGGGTCCTTCCACTGTTTGAGAATGGTGAGATCTTGGTGAAATCCTGGACGCAGAAGTCCGGGGGCGCGGGCCCGAGAGGCCAAAACAGAGGTTGATTTCAAAGTTCAAAATTTGCAATGCTTGACGGTGAACTGCCAACGAAAGTCCGAGGAGCCAGGCCTAGGAGAGGGTGCAGTTATTTTGAAAAAGATGTTCTATTTTGACAATTCCTACCAGTGATGGAGAGGCCCAGGCCCGAATGACACAAATTCCCCTAAGCGAAGAACAGTCATGCACAAGTTAAGTTCCGAATCAATCTTATGGGACGCGGCGAAGGTTTTCGATGATTCTAAGACATGGGTTTTGTGAGTTTTGTCGTGTTTTATCAATTAAAAGTAACCTTAACCCATGTGGTTTATCATTTTAGGCGTTAAAATCATAAAGACTTCTCAGGAGGGCAAATGACAAACCTACCTCGGGAACCTGATGACAGGAGGTGTGCAATCCACTAACGTTTGGCGAATGATGGAAATGGGTTTGAGGGTGATGATCGATGAAGGCAGTGATCTTCTTTAACAAGCACTCTGATCTCCCACTGCAATCCTGACAAGTGAAAATGACAGGTCGGGGTCTGATATTTATACCCCCTACCATTAATGGCCACATTTAATGTCTATATGGAGGACAGCTGGGTTGGTGAATTGAAATTCACGGACAGCGGCAAGAGGTCTGGGGCCCAGGGGCCGAAAAGACGCGAACCTACGGCTACTATAAACCTCGTTTTGCAAATTGACGGCCAAGAGGATCCCGAGGCCCGAAGACCAGAAGGATGTGAATTGATGGTTGTTTAAAAATCTTTTTTTTTTAAATCAGCACCAAAGGGGGACTCAGAGCCCGAAGGGCAGAGTTTCGTTAGTGATCGGCTATTGGGAATGACAAAGTCCGCATGAAGTTCTGGACGTAGAATTCTGGAGGGTCATGCCCAGAGGGGGCGAAAGCAGCCAAGAAATTTGCAAGTTTTAACTGACAGCAAGGAGGGATCTGGGCTCTAAGGACTGGAAAGGAGGAAGCCTTCCGCCATTTCAAACAACAAACACAAAGGGGAAACCTGGCCAGGGAAACCCAACGGATCGGGCCCGCCAGGCCCCAAAGCCGCCGACAAAGGCAAACTACCAAGGAGACTCCCAAGGCACTAGGACTTGACAAAAATTGAAGGGACGAAACACGGTCAACTCAAGGTGAGACTTGGGCGGTACGTTGACCACCCAAAACATGAAAATGGGGCATGCAAGACGAGGCGGCGACAAAAATGACCCATCAAGGCGAAATAAAAAGAGGGTCCCCATTCCAAATGGGGTGTGTGTGCTGAGGACACAACAAATGGCGACTCTACTGGGAAACGCTCTCGAGCATTCTAAGGATAAGTATTCATCCAAGACCCAAAATCTCTGGTTTCGCAGACCAGGAGTGGACTCCCAGAGGTGAACTAGGAGAACATGATCCTTAATTGGGTCAGTCTACAAGACATCTCAGAAGTGTGTGTAGTGAATTCATTCCTTTCTGCAGAACTGTGACCAGTGGCTGCTAATCCAACCGAGCAAGCTACATAAACCGTTCAACACCAAAAGTAACGTGGACATTGCTCCGCTGCCAGTTAGGCATCCATAGCCCCAATGGAGTTATCGCTGTGATTCCCATGGATATTGCTCTACTGTCAGTCAGGCGTCCATAGCCCCAATAGAGTTATCCGCACACCCATGCGGTCGCTTAGTTTTCATAATTTCTTTTCTCTTTTGTTTTGATATTTCTCTCAATGTCCATTTTCTCACTTATCTTTTGCTCGACAGGGTAAGAAATGAAGCCTACCATGGGTTTGGGAACCATAGTGGTCACTAGAGCAGACTTAAAAATTTTCACTCACTAGGGTGTCATAGCAACCATGGTACAGTCCCTTTAGAAATGATTATTATGTGTTTTGTGTGAGATCTGAGATGTGTGTAAAGAGATTCAACCAAGGGTCGAGTTCTAAGGAAAAGTTCAAATGAGGAAATCAGTCCTAGGTAGCCTTCTGAGAACAATAGACGGGAATGAATGTTTAGCCGAAGAACACCAAGGACGGACAGCAAAGCGAACCATTCGTCAAGCGAGCACGACCATCGCAAGGGGATGGAGAACATCCTTTTCGAAACAAAACAACCCAGCAAATAAGCAAACAAAGCGACATGAAACAACAAGATGCAAGCAAACCAAAAGGCAACCTACTCTAACCTATATACAAATATGTACAAGGAAGAGCTCGAGAGAGCTCAGGCTTGGAAGTAATGCTTCAGGTGTTTCCTGTTGACTGGCAACGAGATGTCTTCACCAGTTAAGGTCTTTAGGTGGAAAGCATTATCTCCCAAAATTTTAGCTATTTGAAAGGGGCCAAGCCAAAACTTGTTGAATTTGTTGTGTCCCCCTTTCCTTTCATGGGACTTGTCTCAATACAGGACCAAATCTGCAATTCTAAAGGCTTTGATTTTAGCTCAGCGTTTGAACCATCTCTTAACCACGCCCTAATGTTTGGCAAAATTTTCTATTGCACGGTCTCAGACTTTTTCTAAATGCAAGAGCTCAGCTAACCGAGCTTCTCTATGATCCCCTCCCTCATAAAAGTCATTGATAAACTGAAGAGTGGGAATCTTCAGGTGGATAGGAAATATAGGTTCTAAGCCGTAAATGAGATGGAATGGGGAATCACCAAGGGAAACCTTGTGGAGAGTGCGGTCTGCCCAAAGGGCGAAATAGAGCTAGGTATGCCAATCTTTGGGGTTCCTATCTAGTAATTTCTTCATCACAATGATCAGGTTCTTGTTTGTAGATTCAGCAAGGCCATTGCCTTGAGGGTAGTAATTAGATGAAAGCTTAATGGCAATCCCGTAGTCGAATGCCCAACTAGTAAATTTTAATGAAGAAAATGTAGGCTCATTATCACATACCAATGCATAAGGACAACTGAAGCGATTTAAAATAAATTTTTCCAAAAAAATTGTCACTATCTCAGTTGTGCATTGCTTACATACAATTGTTTATGTGGACATCGAAATCTGCAAATCGTTAGTAACTAACATATACAAACATGATTAGTTTCCAAGCAATAAGCACCATTCAACATCCATATGAGATATCTAACATGTTTTAAAATGCTATCTAATAACAAGATACATAAAATCCTATAAAGAAAAACATGAAACCAATCTATCCCATATTGGATTGGTGTCACATGTGCTAGTGACCCTTTCCCAATCCTTGATTGAAAGCTTAGATGATGATGATAAGATGGAAATGATGAGCAAAATTAGTTCTCAAGGAGAGTAACTTTGCATATGCTTTTTGGATGAAATTGTGGAGGATTTGCTTGAGGATGATGCCTGTATTTAAAGATTTTCAAAATGTTGAATGTTGAAGAGGGACCAATGTGGGATCAAAAACAAGCCAATGAATTGAGGACACTTGTCACCATGTGATTGATTGATGTATGTGCAAGATTTGGGAAGAGTGCCCAAGAGGGGAAAATTTGAATTCAAAATAAATGCTGAGAGGGGGACAAGGAAAAAACAGCAATAAATGCCCTGTTTGACTTGTCATGTTGAGGGAAAATGATTGTTTTAATAAATCAATAAAATTGATTTATTGTGCAAGTGGCTAGGTCTAGATAATGCAAGTGGGATGTGATTAGTATTAGATTAGGATTAGATGATGATTATGCTGATTAATGCTGATTAGCTGATTTGACTTTCAAGACTTTGATATTATGATTTATTTAAATCCAGAAAATGATGGAATATGATTTAGGATTTAATTTAAGTAAAGTCCTGATTTATTGGATGAATGGAATATGATTATGCATGAAGTAATTTTAACATGTCTACATTTTGCCCCTCTTTGAAGCAATGTACTTGTTGCGTTGGTTCAAAGAATAACTGCCGTCGAAATTAAAAAATTTCTGATTTTTCAGATAACGGCGGAAAGAAGCACACTGGTACATTGCCCCCGAGAGGCGAAAAGATTGATTTGAGGGTCGATCTGATTAAGAAAGTTCAAAATGGATGGTTATGGATAGCGATGCAAATGAGATGATTTTAAGATGCTTAGAATAACAAATCTATATTATCCTAAACAACTTAAATGATGATATGATATGAGATGGATGATGATATGCTATGATATGCAATGGATGATTTATGAGATGCTTAGACTAACAGATCTATATTATGATGATGATGCAGAATTCTAATGATTTATGGATGCAAGATGAATGCATAATGGATGCATGATGGATGAATGCTAACAGGTTGTGAATGCAGGATGGATGCATGATGGATGCATGACGGATGCATGATGTTAGTACGAGAATGAGATGATGACAAGAGGATCCAACAAGTCCATGATTGGTCGAGACTTTATTAGAGATGATGATGATAGATGATGATGATGATTTGCTTATCAAGGATTGGGATTTTCAAAGGATCACTTACTTTATTTTTGATAACATGCCTAAGTACGATGCATCAAGGTATAAAGGACCAGGATGGCGTTGTACTTAGTGTGATGGACTTTGACTCGACAAATAGATAGGAGTATTCTTGTTCACACTTGACATCGGAAACCTTGCTAGAAGCGTACCCTAACAAAGCAAGTATTAGCCAAGTTATTTTACAAGAACATCCAACAACCTGACAAACAAAGAATGATGATCGTTGCCCATTCCTATCTCTCTAAATCCTTCGTTCGGATATCATGAGAGGTCCTTGGAATGAGCGCAATAAGATAAATCAAAAGAAAAGATCAAGTACACAAACAAGCCAATGTTCTTCATACCTTGCCAGTAGGGATGTGTTTCAAAAGATGGGAGCCAAAACTCATTGCAAAAGATAATGTCCATTGTCGGAACGGATCCTAGGACATATTGAACCGTCGTTTTGTTTACCCAAAGTGGTTGATTTGATAAAAGTGCCCATTGTCGGAACGGATCCTAGGACATGCTTTGTATAGGATGATGATGGTTTGATAAGTTGATTGATAGGCTGTTGATATAAGGTCGACTGACATGTTTGCGACTGATCAAGAGTTTGATTTTGTTTTAGAGGTTTGTTGCTTGATTTTGGTTTACGATGAGTTTGCTTTTGCTGGCTGATTGCGCTTGTTTCGCTTTGTGTTGCCAAAGGATGAAGGTGATGATCAGTTTATTATGGATGATTGATTATTGCGGGTGAAAGCGAAATGAGGCGGTGGATTTTTCAAATATTTGGATGTTTTTGACTTTTTTTTGAAATGTTTTGAGGCTGTTTTTGGTATTTTGATGTTTTGGATGTTTTTGGATTTTGATTGTTTTTCAAATGTTTTTGGATTTTGATGTCTCGGGGGCTGATCAAAGATTAGCCTTGCCTACGTTTAAACTCAGAGACGACGTAGTTCGGATTCCAATGTTTTTGATGTTTTCTGCTTTTTTGACTTGTTTTTGGATTTTTGATATGCTTTGAATGTTTTTGGATTTTTCGCATGATTTTGACGATTTGGATATGGATATGTATGACGATATCAATGCTCTATTTATGATTTTTGTTGAAGACCAAGCTAAGGTTGATTGATCAGATCAATGAATTGATGATGATGATAACATTGTTGAGGATACACAACAATGCAATGATAGTGTTATGCAACACAAGGGTTTGATGGGATTGATGATGATAACATTGTTGAGGATACACAACAATGCAAGGACTGGATTGATCAGGATTGATAATGGTAACATTGTCGAGGATACACGACAATGCAAGGATAGTATTAAGCAACACAAGGATATCCCAAGATGATGACTTTTTGATTGGATTTGATTGATCATGTTTGATGAAGCTTGGTTTCGAACAAAAGATGTTTGGATGATTTGATGTGATGTTTGACGTGCAGCTTAGATGCAACTGATATCGATTGTTTGGATTGATGTTTGATGAAAGACGAAGACAGATAAGGAATGTGTTCTCGTCAAAATATGCCATGGGCTAGTGATTCGGATTTTTTCTCACAAGTGGTTTGACCAATATTATTTCATGTTTTCCAATGTTCGGATCACCACATAAGTTGGAGGATATAGATCAAGATTTATTCTCGAAGCAAGATGTCATATCTGCCCCCAATGTCTAGCAACGTATGGAATGCGATGGGTGGATGCTCGGATAAGTGTATGGATGGATGGATATGGTAAGCACGCAAAGTATGCCAAGGATTATCTTGCGATAAGATAAGGTGTTTAGATAAAGGAATGCTCATTTGGATAACGCTTCATGGCTCAAATAACGCTGCATAGGATAGGATTGATGAAAATGACCCATGTCAAGATGTTTTACTGTAAGCAAGCGTAAAGCGTGCCCCAAAATTTCATCAAAATCAAGATAACTTGGACTATGGATGAATATGGATGAAAATGGATTGGATAAATGGTTCATGGATGCGTGGATATATTATTGATAAGATGGATGGAATGCTCAATTTATTATGGATGGGATGAGATGCTTTCAACAGAACTAGCGCACGTAGATGCTCGATTCCACACATGACGCCTGTTTGCCAGGTTTTCATCATGGTCTTGCCCAAAGCGCCGCCCATGCGGTTTTCACTAGAGGACGATTTTTCTCTTTACTATTTTCAATCCTTTTTTTGATTTTTTTTTGGATTTTTTGCTTTTTTGATTTTTTTTGTATTTTTCTGAAAGATTCATGCTAAACCACTTGGTGGTGTTGATGTAGACGCTTCTGTCATAATGTGCCATCGATATCCTGCCTGAAGGAGCTGCTTTGCTAAGATACATGCACTTGAATGCCACTTCTGGGATTCTTGATCTGCTTCGTCGATACCAGGGTTGACTTTGTCTTTGTGCGCACATCGCGATAGATTTCCTTCTGAATCCTTATGATGAAGGGTCGTTGCCAATACACGGTCAATGTAAGAACTGGATATCATGCGTGGAGGTGTGGATGGAGTGTGTTTATGGATAAGAGATGGATCGGTTGACTGTTTGGAACCTTGACTCTCCAAACTTGGGAAGATGAGCAATGATGGTGGATACAAAAATGTGCATGGAATTAGGACCAACTGCTCGATATACCTTGTACGTTGCTTGAGAAGCCTACTTTTTCTTATATGGACATCTTTGATGGATACTCTT